>JAJOOO010005889.1:0-72133 GCA_029582685.1 Solanum piurae
CCCCCCCCCCCCCCCCCCCCCCAGGCTGGTAGGGGATGGGATAAAAAAATAAAAAAATGAAATTAGAAATATCCTTTAAAAACAACTTTTAATATTTATTTTGTTGGAGGGGGGGTGATAGGGGGCTGGGGTAGGGGTGAGGGTGGGGTAAAAAAATTGAAGTTAAAACCATTTTAAAAAAATAAGCTTTAAATTTTATTTTTTTATGGGGGGTGGTTGGGGGAGAGGGGCTGGTTTGAGGGTAGGGACAAAATAAATTGATTTTTTCAACAAAAAATAATAAATGTAATTTGAAGTTGGAAGAAAATTTTGGAAAATGTTTTCCTTAAGTTTTGAAGGGAAGTCATTTTCCTTAAATTTGAGGAAAATAAGTTGATTTGGAAAACATTTAATCCAACCAAACATGAGAAAATTGGAAAACATTTTCCTTCATACCAAACATACTCTTAGTCTATATTTTTATAGATTTGGTTATGATAATTCTGGATAACATATCCTTCAATGTTATATAATATTCAGAGAAATGATATTCTCACTAAGATAAAATAAATTTGATTAAGCGGATGAAATAAATTGTTATGGTCATTTCTCAAGCGAATCTTGTGGTTAATATGTGAAAGTGAGAAATTGGGTGTTAGACTTTTGTGTTGTTGAGTATATTTGTGCTATCTAAAATTATTTTGTATTTTACACCCAAATTAGAAAAAAAGAAAAAATTATATACATTGGTGATTCTAGTTCTTATTAAACTCACAAATGAAAATATTGGCATTATTTAAGGTGGTTTATGAATTTGATATTTGTGCTAGTTTGATTCTTGTGGAATTATGAGAAAAAGTTGAATGAAGGTTTATTTGAGTTTGATAAGGTGTTAATAAATATTCCTTTTTGTGGTTAATGAATTTGTAGCCATGATTTTGTTTGTGCTTACTATTTTCCAGTGATAAATGAAAATGCTAATAGTTATGTTTACTTGGTTGATTGAGATAATTTTTTGTGTTAGACTTATAGTTTATTTAGTTTATGTTTATATTAATAAAATGAATTTGATATCGTGTAATTTTAATCAATTTATCTTATTTTAAGAGTACACAAGATGTATATTATTTCTAGGAATCTTTCAAGTATTTTTCAGGTAAGTGTGAGATTTGTGTTGGAATTGTGCATATATATGCTTATGTTTTTAGAGTATCTAAATTATTAGAATTAACTCATATTGGATTTTTGAAACTTGTATGTATAAATAATGAGTAGAGGTTATATATATTATTGTGTCACATTTATTGGTTATTTCTCTAAATTGAAAGTGCAAGATGGGGTGAATTGCTATTTTTATTTTTATTTTCTTTTTGAGTAGTCGACTTGAGGTGTCTCTTAGTCGACTGTAGCTAGCATAGAAGTATAGTCAAAGATTAGAAAGTAAAATTGACACAAAAGTTTTTATACTTGTTGGGATCCAAAGTGGATCTTACGTCCAGTCCCCTTGGGTTGCAAGGGTGTTCTCTTCAAGCCTTTGTAACCTTTAGTGTGAGTACAAAGATGAGTGTAGACTGATTACGCTCAGTGATTAGTTTCACTCTTTTTGTTCTGATACAAAATCCTTACCAACAATATTTTTCTCTCCTCTCTTTTTTGTTTACAAAGTAGAACTAAGTAATACAGTGTTTATTAAAAGTAGAGTAGAGAATGTGAGATGATTCAGACTTCTTGTATAATTGCTTCCAACAATCAACCCTCCATTTATAGTGTTTGGAGTCTTGAATCTTTCCTGTGAAGAGATGGCAACCCAAGAGATTTTGATCCTTGGAAAAGAAATCAAGGGATCCTTATTTTCCAAGAATAAAATTTAAGGCTGATTTTCAGTCTTGATTCTTTTGCAGCTTCCTTGATTGATTATTGATTGTAGCCGTTGAATTCTCCAGTTTAGCCTTTAAACTTTAGCTTCCTTGATTGAGTGTATATTTGACATCTTCAGTCTTCCTTGATTGAATATTGATTGGAATGTAACCGTTGAATCCATCAATGTTGGGATGTCGAGATATTCATCTTTCCTTGATTAGCTTCGTTTGTGATCTGTGCATGCTTTCTAAGAATCTTAATTTGGACAGTTCCTTGAGTCAAGATCTTCCTTGATTTGCGCCTTTTGTGATCTGTGATTTCTGAGGATCTTCATTTGGATCCTTGATTGATATTTCATCAATTAGGATCCTTGATTGATAATCTTCAATTGATTGATGAGGGATCCATGATTCAGTCTTGATTCTTCCTTTTTGATGATGATGGGATCCAGATTCATTCTTGTTTCTTTCCTTTTTGATGATGATTATTGTCCTAGAAAAATAGATTGTTTATCATTAAAACTTTACACTAACATCTCCCCCTTTTTGATGATGACAATATGTAGTAGAGATACTTCCCTGTTATAGTCGGCTTATAGAGTGGATGTTGGATTTGCTTTCCCAGAATGCAATGAATGGTGGTTGACTGGTGGAGTTGAGTTATTAACTTACTCCCCATGAATGTATGCGAGACTATTCTTTTCTATGTAGAAAACTTCAGCGCTTTTTTTAGCCAGTTAGTGCATAATAATAGAGACAACGATAGCAAGCATAAAATCAACAGAGACAATGATAGCAAGCATTTAACAATAATAATTCTCCCCCTTTGGCATCAGCAAAAAGGAAAGAACATAGATTTTAACAAAATTTAACCAGCAAATAGTCTTAAGATGAACTACACAGCCCAAAACACACCAAGTAGCACTCCAAAAGCAGAAATAATAGAGATATTGCAGGAAATATATGGAAAGCAAAGAGACAATTAATGCAGGCAATAATATTAGCAATTTAAGGGATTCTCAACAATATTCAAAGATTTACGCAGAGAACAAAATCTTTCCTCTAAAAGGGGTTTTGTAAAAATATCAGCTAGTTGAAAATCAGTACTAATAAAGGAAATTTCAATATCACCTTTTAAAACATGATCTCTAATAAAATGATGTTTGATATCAATATGCTTAGCTCGAGAATGATGACAAAATTTTCGACAAACAAATAGCACTAGAATTATCACACATAATTTTAATAGGTTTAAAGGATAAATCACAATCATAATTGATGAACCATCCATAGAATTTGAGCACACCATTGACCGATGGCAATATATTCAGCCTCTGTAGTAGAGAGAGAGATAAAGCCTTATTTTTTGCCGTTCGAGGAAATCAACGATTTCCCCAGAATTTGACATGTACCACTAGTACTTTTCCAGTCGTCTTTATCACCTGCATAGTCAGTGTCAGAAAATCCTTCGAGAAAGAAATTTTTCTCTTTTGGATACCATAAACCAAAGGAAGATGTTCCCACTAAATAATGAATAATACGCTTTACCGCAGTTAGATGGGATTCTTTAGGAGCAGACTGAAATCGAGCACATTTGCATACACTGAAGATGATGTCCGGTCGGCTGGTAGTAAGATAGAGTAAAGACCCAATCATACCTCTAAACTAAGTCTCGTCGACTGTCTTACCTTTATCATATTTGTCAAGAGAACAACTGGAACTCATGGGAGTGCCTAATGACTTGGAGTTTTCCATGCCAAATATTTGAATGAGTTCTTTGCAATATTTGGTTTGACAGAGGAATGTACCTTTCTCAGATTGATAGATTTGTAGTCCGAGGAAAAAGGTTAATTCGCCCATCATATTCATTTCGAATTTTTACTTTGCATAAGTACGGAAAATTCTTGCTCTTTATTGCGGATCACTTCTCCAGTTTCATTCAGTTTGTTTTTGTAAACCCATTTTGTTCCAATGATGGACTTGTCATCAGGTGTAGGGACTAGAGTCCAAACCTGATTTTTGTCGAACTGATCTAGTTCCTCTTTTATGTCCTTGATCTAATGTTCATCTGAGAGAGCCTCTTTTAGTTTCTTGGGTTCTAGATGAGAGATGAGTGCAACTTATGTCTTATTTCTTCTTGATGCTCAAGTCTTCATACCTTCACTTGGATTCCAATAATAAATTTGTTTGGATAATTTGCTTCGCTTCTCCATTCATTTGGAACATATTCAATTATAGGTTCCATGGAAAGTTCTTCTGCAGTCGTCTGTTCAGTACTACTTATCTCCCTTTGAGTTGATATAGGCAGTTGACTCTCTTCATCATCTGTGTTTACTCTTACCTCAACAAATTTGTTAGAATCATCAAACACAACATGAATAGATTCTTCAATATGTAAAGTACGCTTATTAAAAACTCGATAAGATCTACTAGAGTTTGAGTAGCCGAGAAATATACCTTCATCTCTTTGTACATCAAACTTACCAATATTATCCTTGCCATTGTTGTGAATAAAACATTTACACCCAAATGGATGGAAGTAACCAATGTTAGGTCTCTTACCATTCCACAATTCATAGGGAGTCTTTTACATAATGGGTCTGATTAAGCATCTATTAAGCACATGACAGGCTGTACTTATAGCTTCTGCCCAAAATTTGTGTGGAAGAGAGTGCTCAACGATCATCGTTCTTGCCATATCTTGCAATGTTCTGTTCTTTCGTTCCACAACTCCATTTTGTTGAGGTGATCGAGGTGAAGAGAAGTTGTAAGTATAACCTTTCTCATTACAGAACTTTTCAAACAAGTTGTTCTCGAATTCTCCTCCATGGTCGCTTCTTATAGATGAAATATAATAACCTTTGTCTCTTTGAACTTTCTCACAGAAAAAGCTCAATTTTTTTTAAAGTATCATCCTTGTGAGATAAAACCATAACCCAGATAAAACGAGAATAATCATCAACTATTACAAAAGTGTACCTTTTACCTTCGATGCTGGCTGTTCTGGTAGGTCCAAATAAGTCCATGTGTAGGAAATGTAGGGGTTTGTTTGTGGAGACAATATCCTTGCCAGAAAATGAGTTTCTTGTTTACTTACCCATTTGACATGTGTCGCAAATGTGATCTTTTGAACAGTCCAGCTTAGGTAACCCAATTACTAGCTCAATTTTAGCTAGCTTCTCTATCAGTCTCATGCTTGCATGGCCAAGTTTCTTATGCCAAATCCAGGGATCATCAGTCATTGAATATAGATATATATGTTCTCCATTGTTTTTTACAAAGTCAAGAATGTATATATTCTTTTCTCTGCTTCCTTACAGTAGATTATTTCCAAATGAATCTTTTATCAAGCATCGATTCTTTTGAAAATGGACTTCTAGATTTGAGTCACATAGTTGACTCATACTCAATAGATTGTATTTAAGTCCTGTCACTAGATAAACATTTGAGATATCGCAGGAATCATTAAAAGAAATTGTACCAATACCAATTACTGTTCCTTTTGAGTTATCACCAAAACGAATGTTTCCTCCCTTGTATTCAACAACAATTTGAACATATTTTTATCTTCCGTCACCTGATTCGAACATCCGCTATCCACATACCATTTTCCTTTTGTTTTCTTGCGGTGTTCCTGCAAAACAAGATTATTATCTCTTCTTAGGTACCCAAACCTTTTTGGGTCCTTCAAGGTTAAGGTTATTTGGAGTTCTTTTGGGTCTCCAAACCCATCTAGATGAGTTGTGATTTTGAAATCTGCAGTTATATGACACATGTCCAGTCCTCCTACAATAATTGCAAGATTTTGGAGTATATTTTTCTGAAATTGAATCATTACTATTAGTTCTTGAATCAGTCTACTTATAGGATTGGTTGCAGCTAAAGTAATTTCCATTTGAAGAATTTTTGTTGCTAGAGACCATTTTAGAGGAATTTTTTTGGAAGAGTTTGATTTATTTAGGGAATTCTCAAGAGCAATTTTTAATTCGCGAATTTCTTCATGAAGGAGATCCCTTTCAACTTCACTAACTTCCAGTTTTATTTCCAAATTCCTTTTTCTGTTTGAAGATTTCTAAAGTTAGAAAAAATTCTATTAAGGTCTTTCACAGCACGATCTAGCAAGTTTTTCAAATCATTACAATTATAACATACCTCTGTGCTTGATTCTCCAACAGCCATGATGCAAATGTTTCCAATTTCTTCATGTTCATTTTCAGAGTTGTCTTCATCACTCCAGCTTCTTAGTGCTTTGTTCTTTTGGTTTCCTTTGGAGTAATTTTTCTTTGCTTCTGGACATTCACTAGCTATGTGACCATACTTTCAACATTCATAACATTTTCCATCATTTCTTCGTTGATCAGTGATATACTTTCCCTTTTCAAAGTTTCTTCATCTTCTGTTGTTTCTGGAATTCTTGAAGGACTCCATTACTGATCTGGTAGTTAAAGCAATTTCATCTTCTGCAAGTTCTTCTTCTCCTTTGTCTTCCTGATTTACTTGGAACGCCACATTTTTATTTTTGGATCTTCTTGGCCTTTTTTGTTAAGATGAGTTTTCTCAAAAGCTATGAAATCTCCCCTCACCTCATCATAGGTTAGGGTGTTTAAATTCATGCTTTCAAGAGCAACTACTTTGGCATGCCATTGAGGTGGCAAGCTTCAAAGAACTCTTCATATATGTTCTATGGGAGGATATATTTTTTCTGAAGCTTTTAGTTCTCCAATGATCTTACTCAGTCGAGCAAACATGCTCTCGATTGTTTCTCCTTCCTTTATTTGAAAATGTTCGTATTATATATTAGCAAACTGATGATGGTTTCTTTGACTTTATCAGTTCCTTTATAGGTAACTTCCAGTTTATTCCACATCTCTTTGGCAGTGTCACATCAAGATATATTTTCATATTCCTCACCACTGATAACATTATAAAGAATATTTTTTGCTTTGGAGTTTATTTGAATAATATCTATTTGTTTATTTGTGTAGTTCTCCAAGCTTGGAATAGTGGAGGATTGACTTTCGTCTGAACTTTTTGTAATAGGAATGTCACCAAGCTTGATCACTCTCCAATCTTTCACATCATAGGATTTTATGAAGGTTTCCATTCTCACTTTCCAATGTGAAAAGTGTTTCCCATTAAAGTAGGAAGGTCTTGTTTGAGAGGTTCCTTCTTGAAATAGTGCGCCCCTGATTTGTTGTGCCATGATATTTTTCTCAACTGTTGTTAGATAGATTTTTGTGAGACGAGGCTCTGATACCAATTGAAAGTGCAAGAGGGGGTGAATTGCTATTTTTTTTTCTTTTTGAGTAGTCGGCTTGAGGTGTCTCTTAGTCGACTGTTGCTAGCAGACAAGTATAATCAAAGACTTGAAAGTAAAATTGACACATAAAGTTTTTATATTGATTGGGATCCAAAGTAGATCTTACTTCCAGTTCCCTTGGGTTGCAAGGGTGTTCTCTTCAAGCCTTTTGTAACCTTTGGTGTGAGTACAGAGATGAGTGTAGACTGATTACACTCAGTGATTAATTTCACTATTTTTGTTCTGATACAAAAGCCTTACCAACAATATTTTTCTCTCCTCTCTTTTTTGTTTACAAAGTAGAACTAAGTAATACAGTGTTTATTAAAAGTAAAGTAGAGAATTTGAGATGATTCAGACTTCTTGTACAATTGCTTCCAGCAATCGACCCTCCATTTATAGTGTTTGGAGTCTTGAATCTTTCTTGTGAAGAGATGGCAACCCAAGAGATTTTGATCCTTGGAAAAGAACGCAAGGGATCCTTATTTTCCAAGAATAAAGCTTAAGGATGATTTTTAGTCTTGATTCTTTTGCAGCTTCCTTGATTGAGTATTGATTGTAGCCGTTGAATTCTTTAGTTTAGCCTTGAAACTTTAGCTTCCTTGATTGAGTGTATTCTTGACATCTTCAGTCTTTATTTATTGAATATTGATTGGAATGTAGCTGTTGTATCCATCAGTTTTTGGATGTCGAGATATTCATCTTTCCTTGATTAGCTTCGTTTGTGATCTGTGCTTTCTAAGAATCTTAATTTGGACAGTTCCTTGAGTCAAGATCTTCCTTGATTTGTGCCTTTTGTGATATGTGATTTATGAGGATCTTCATTTCGATCCTTGATTGATATATTATCAATTAGGATCCTTGATTGATAATCTTCAATTGATTGATGAGGGATCCATGATTCATTCTTGATTATTTCCTTTTTGATGACGATGTGATCCATGATTCATTCTTGATTCTTTCCTTTTTGATGACGATTATTGTCCCGGAAAAATAAGTTGTTTATCATTAAAACTTTACACTAACATAGATATGCTA
Organism: Solanum piurae; assembly: GCA_029582685.1. Taxonomy (NCBI): domain Eukaryota; kingdom Viridiplantae; phylum Streptophyta; class Magnoliopsida; order Solanales; family Solanaceae; genus Solanum; species Solanum piurae. The sequence continues at coordinate 8,176 of JAJOOO010005889.1, forward strand.
AAGTAATTTTTTGGTTGAGAAATTAAAATTAAGTCTTTTGATATAGTTTAATATATCAATTTGTATGTTATATACAAAGTTGAAAACTTTTTGCAAATTGAAAAAGTTATACCTCTATGAAATAGTGGAATGTGTAGGGGTGTATTGCTAAAGTTATGACACATGATCCTAAAGAAAATAAATACATGATCTAAGGTTTCTAATTGTATGCTAATAAATGTTGCATATACTTATTTGTGATAATGAATTATGATGTGATTGAATGCAGCACCAGAGGAAAAAAAAATATTGTTGAGTTTTAAAAGTGATTATATTTCTCATGTTTTTGTTAAAATCATATTGCTTCTTTATGCATTATTTTGGAAAGAAATCAATCGCGATACATGAGTGGTACCACAAGTATAATATCAAATATATTGAATATTTTGTTGTACAATGATGCAATGTGAATCTCCAAATTCACTAGTAATGAGTTATTATTAGTGGTGGTGCCATAATATAAAAAACAACTAATTAGAGTTAATTGTTGTGGAGTTGATGATGGGTATATAGCAAGAATTAATGGGAAATGGAGGAAAGATGAAAAGAGAAATTTGAAAGGTTCTCTTATGATTTAGTAAAAAAGCATTTCTCGCTCATTAGTGGTGGAAAGAAAAGTTGAAGTGTTTAAATAGACAAACACTTCCATTAGTTGTTAAAAGGGTTGAAAGAGGAACCCCCCCTCTCCCCCCGTCGTCGTCGCTTGCTCGACTTCGGCTTTGGCTTTGGAAAATGATCGATCGAAAGATTAATTTTGGACAAAGTTTGTTTTAATTATTTATTTAATTATTGGTTAAATTAAATTAAAAGGCGCCAAAATGTTTTAATTATTTAAATAATTTGCCGAAATGGCCTGACCCAACTCGGATCCGCGCGACCCATGTTTTAAAACATCTTTCCCATTTTATTTGAATTTCCCACCATTGGAGATGACTGTTCTGAAAGGTTGCAACTTTCGGGAACAACCATGATTGTTTAAAATGTTGCAAACTTTCATGAATGGTCATGTGGTTTCTAAAAGGTTGCAACCTTTCGGAATCAGTGCTTCTTGGCTATAAATACCTTTTATTCCTCAGAGTTTTTACTTACGAAAATTTCTGAACTTCTTCTTCTTCTGCACAAATTTTATTCGTTTACTTTGAATCGTAGAGTGGCTCGCTGACACCATTGTTTTGGGTATCAATACACTGGTGAATAAAATCGTTCTATCCTGGGAGGATATATTCCAATTCAAACCTCAAGCACAAAGGCAAAAGTCAAGAAAACATCATAGAGGAGATGGAAGACAGAGATGACCTCTATGCAATGATCTCGGAGTGCAACTTAGTCAGAAATCACAAGGAGTGGTTTCTCGACTAAAGGGCCACTCGACATATTTATTCTGCAAAAGAAGCCTTTGCAACGTATACTCGTGCTGAGTTCGATGAAGATTTGTTCATGTAAGGTATTGACTTTGAAAAACGTTATGCATGTTCCTAATATTAGGAAGAATCTAGTTTCTCATGTACTGCTCGTTAAAATAGATTTAAGTGTGTCCTAGTTAGTGACAAAGCTGTAATAAGTAATAATGATATGTTTTTAGGAAAGGGCTACCTCACTGAGGGCCTTTTCAAACTATATGTAATGGTTGTTGACAGTATTAATAAGAATTTTTGTTTCTGTTTACTTATTGGAGTCAAATGATTTATGGCATTCCCGTTTGGGACATGTAAATTACAAAGACTTGCAAAAACTAATTACTTTAGAAGTATTGCCAGACTTCAACTGTGATAAATTCAAATGTGAAATTTGTGTTGAATATAAATTTGTTAAACATCTTTATAAGTCTGTTGACATGAATTCAAATTATCTACGCTTAATTTACACAGATATATGCGATATGAAGTCAATACCATCTCGCGGTGGGAAAAAGTACTTTATAACTTTTATTGACTATTGCACTCAATATTGTTATGTATATTTGCTTAATAGTAAGGATGAAGTAATTGATGCATTTAAGCAATACACGAATGAAGTGGAGAATCAATTAAATCGAAAGATAAGAATGATTCGAAGTGATAGTGCAGGAGAATACGAATATCATTTTGCAGAGATATGTTTGGAATATGGTATTATTCATCAAACTATTGCACCATACACATCAAAATCAAATGGGATGGCGGAACGAGAGAACAAAATATTAAAGCAAATGATGAGTGCCTTGTTAATCAGTTCTGGTTCACCACGAAGCTTGTGGGGAGAACTATCTTTACGGCTAACAAGAGACTCAATAGGGTACCCCATAGCAAAACGTAATCGATTCCATATGAGTTATGGAAAGGAAGGAAACCCAACTTGAAATATCTCAAAGTGTGGAGTTGTTAAGCCAAGGCAGAGGTTCATTTACCCAAGAGGATGAAAATTGGACTTCAAATAATGGATTGTGTATTTATTGGATATGTTGTGAACAGTAAGACCTGTCGGTTTTTGTTAACAAATCTGATCATCCTGAAATTAATGTTAATACAGTAAATGAGTCAGATAATGCTAAGTTCTTTGAACACATCCGTACATAACTGAATGTAAGTCGACAAGTGAAAGACCTAAATGACCACGGGATGAATCAACAGAAAATACACCACCAAACGAGGAATATAGGCGTAGTAATCGTTAAAAAAAATCCAGTTATTTTGGACCAGATTTTGTGGCATTCCTGCTTGAAAATGAGCCTCAAACATTTAAAGCAGCGCTGTCTTCTTCTAAGTCAACTTTTTGGAAAGAAGCAGTCAGTAGTGAGATCGACTCAATTTTGAGTAACCATACTTGAGAATTGGCTGATTTTCATCCAAGAAATAAACCTTTAGGATCAATATGGATCTTTAAAAGGAAAATGAAAGTCGATGGGACTATTGACAAATATAAGGCTAGACTTGTAGTCAAAGGATACAGACAAAATGAAGGTCTGGATTACTTTTATGCATACTCTCCAGAAACATGGATAACATCTATTAGAATGCTAATAGCACTAGTGGCCGTGCATGATCTTAAAATCCATAAAATGGATGTTAAGACAACCTTCTTAAATGGAGAGTTGGAGGAAAAAATTTACAAGGAAAAACCTGAGGCGTTTGTAGTTCCTCGTAAAGAAGAGAAAGTGTGCAGACTTGTTAAGTTACTTTATGGGCTAAAATAAGCACACAAAAAATGGTATGCTAAATTTTACCAAACAATGTTAGCAAATGGATACAAGATTAACGAGTGTGATAAATATGTTTACATGAAAAACATTTCGATTCATGAAGTCATTATTTGTTTGTATGTTGATGACATGTTAATAATAAGTAAATATATTGATGATATAAATGCTACTAAGCGCATGCTGTCCGACAAGTTCGATATGATGGACTTAGAAATTGCGGATCTGATCTTAGGGATCAAAATTCTCAAAAATTCTCAAGGAATAGCATTATTTCAATCTTATTATATTGAAAGAGTATTGGACAAGTTCAAGTACTTGAATTTCAACGATGTCAACATTTCAATTGATATAAGCTTTACATTTCAAAAGAATGAAGGTGAAAGTGACTCTGAGTTGGAATATGCCAGAGTGTTGCAAAGTTTGATGTTTATTATGAATTGTACTCGACCAGATATAGCAAGTTCTATTAGCAAGCTCAGTTGGTTCACTAGTAATCCTAATCAAACTCACTGGATAGTAATGAAACATGTGCTGGGGTATCTTAAACATACACAACACTATGCTTTGCATTAAAATAAATATCCTACCGTGATTGAAGGATATAGTGATGCAAATTGGATCACTGGATCAATCGAAGTAAAATCTACAAGTGGTTATGTGTTTACACTTGGTGGATGAGCAGTCTCTTGGAAATAATCCAAACAGATATGTATCGCTCGCTCCACAATGGAATTTGAATTTATTGCCTTACATAAGGCCGGTGAAAAAGTTGAATGGCTCTAGAATTTCTTAGAGGACATTCCATTATGGCCCAAACCTGTGGGACCTATATGCATACATTGTGATAGTCAACCAGCAATAGGTAGGGCAGGGAGCGTCATGTACAAAGGGAAGTCTCATCATATGCGACGGTGACATAATACCGTAGGACAACTGCTCTCTAGTCGAATTATCACAATTGACTATATGAAGTCAAGAGATAATGTGTCAGATTCACTAACGAAAGGCCTAGTGAGAGAGGCAGTTGAAAGATCATCTAAGGGAATGGGTTGACAGCTTAGGACAAGTCATCATGGTGGTAACTCTACCTAGCAGACTGGAGATCCCAAGAGCTAGGTTCAAGAAAAAAACAAATATGTGACAAACAGTTTGACATTATTAATCAATTCAATCCGTTGTCATGATGAAGAATATGTTTAGGAACAAGGTTAAAACATTAAGGCTTGCAAATGAGTTAATAAAGTTTAAATTTTTAAATGATTTGCTAAGTTTGGTAGACTTGATCAAATAGTGTATCTACGCGATGAAACAATTAGAAATCACCTATCTGAGTGTGAAGTGTAAACCGCTTCAAATATAATTATTGTAAAAAGCCTATTCTCTATACACTCATGAAACCAGAAGGTGTTCATGGATGAAAGGAACACAACCGTAAGAACTATAAATGGTAAAGGGTTGACTCTGCGACATATAGTATTCTAGGTATACACCAAAGCTCGATGGTTCAAAGATATCTACTGATTCACCAAGTATATTCGACATATGTTCAATACAGAAAGTTCAACGGGAAACCTACTTATCCAGATGCAATTGATCCTTGATTGTAAAGTACACTATTGTCCGTGCATTCCTTTATGTTATAAGCATTCCCCATTCATGCGGGGGATTGTTGGGTATATAACAAGAATTAATGGGAAATTAAGGGAAGATGAACATAGGAATTTGAAAGGTTCTCTTATGCTTTAGTAAAAAAATATTTCTCCCTCATTGGTGGTGGAAAGAAAAGTTGAAGTGTTACAATAGAGAAACACTTCTATTAGTTGTTAAAAGTGTTGGAAAGAGGGACCCCCCTCGCACCGTCTTCATCGTCGCTCACTCGGCTCGACTTCGGTTTTAAAACATCTTTCCTATTCTATTTGAATTTCCCACCGTTGGAGATGATTGTTCTGAAAGGTTGCAACTTTCAGGAACAACCATGACCGTTTGAAAGGTTGCAAACTTTCATGAATGGTCGTGTGGTTTCTGAAAGGTTGCAACCCTTCGAAACTAGTGCTTCTTGGCTATAAATTCTTTTGATTCCTCAAATCATTTACTTATGAAAATTTATGAACTTCTTCTTCTTCTTTAGCACAAATTTTATTTGTGTACTTTACTGTCGTTCAGTGGCTGGTTGACACCATTGTTTTGGGTATCAATACACCGGTGAATAAAATTGTTCTATCTTGGGAGGATATATTCCAATTCAAACCTTAGATACTACAGGGAAATAATTTCCTGAAGGGGACACTGTGCATTCAGTGGGCTCGATTTTCTTTCCTTTTCTGTTTCATACGATTGTTACATATTCTATACATTTTACAGTCATTAGTTTTTGTTAATTGATTTTTGTTCTTCACTACGTGATTTAAACATTGGAATTTACTGTTTCTGCAAAGTTTTTTCATCAGTAGTATTTATTTAAAATACAGATTGCATAACAGTTGATTCATGATGTGACTAAGTTGTTAAAACAACTCTTAGTGTGTATTTCAATTGGAATAAAACCAACATTTCATGTGGTAAAATTAGATACATGTATTTGAGACATTATGTGATAAATAACTGTTGTGAGATAAAATTATTAAGTTTAGTCGGGGTGAATCTGATCAATTCATAGACTAAATGAAATATCAAGGGGAGTAAATCTTTAGTCATTTGAGAAGATCAACAATGATGATAACCCAGCAAATATGAATGGAGATCCCATGAAATAGGTTCATTTGGGTAATATCAAGTCATTATTTGATCAAGTAAGCACTATGAAATTACACCCCTCTTATGATGTGTGAATATAGTGCAACAGTCTGCTTGTAAAAGTGAGGCTGAGATAAGCTCTTAATCCGAATTATATCCTTTATAGGTGATGTGTTGCTCTGCAGAATACACTTGATGATTTGACTTATATGAGTGTCAAGTGGTGCTGCTTCTATGAAATTGTGACAGGTTTCTAGATCACTCATGAATCCCAGGACACGCGCGATAATGACAAAGATTGTGTGGGTATAATGTGATAGAATAAGACGTTGGTCTTACACAAGAATTATTTGTTCATAGAAGGTAAGAACTTCATCAATGTTGTGTAAGTTTAATCTTGTTTGATCTAGGTCTAGTTCATAGTCTACGAACACCAGATACGATGCATTGCACTCATATGTGAAAACCCAGCAAAAACTTCTCATTTTGTTCTATTCGTGAAATATTTCTTTCGAGATATGTAGGGGATTGTTGGAAAAATAATCCTAGTATCTCAAAAGAAGGTATTCATATTATTATCTAAATTCATTCCTTGATATCTTCCTAATGAATATTAATATATTTATTGAGATTGAATACCTAGACTTGATTATTAATCATAAATCAATTTATTCCTCCTCATAGTAGCCTCATTATTCCTCTTATTAATCTATAGCCCATTATTACCTTTATGAACGTTTGAGCCTTGATGATATTGACTAATTATTTGTCATTAGAATAATTGATTCATATTTCTAATGTTTTCCTAAGGGAACTATGTATACCCATTACTTGTTTGAATCCTTTTCTAATATCTTGTGTCATCAACTCTTGTGTTTGGCAGAGGAAAAAGGATGTATACACATATTTTTCCTCCAATATTCTTGGGTTGGGTTTTATACTAAATAATCTTTGTTAGTTTCTTGCTCCTAGTTTTGTAATAGAAGAGTTTGTTGAATCTTAGGGAATATACTAATACCGGGTGAAATATTCTTAAGGACAGTATCCGTTGACATGCCTTAAGCTACGAGAATTCCATACAAGTGTTTGTGAGAAGGTATTTTCTAACAGGTAAGCCAATCCGTAACCCAGAACAACAAGTAATGAATATAAGGGTAGAGATAAGCAAAAAAGCATACTAGCAACAAAATAAGACAGAAGCGTAAGCAAACAAAAAGGATATACAAAAAGATCTCTCCCATAACCTAGAATTCACAAGTATAGAGTTGTGCTAATCAAAGAGTACAAGACCCAAAAGTGGACCAAAATCAAAGCTTTCTAAAAAACAGAGAGACCAGCTAAACAATATACGGAAGGAGACCAGCAAGTCCAAGATGCCAAGTGCTCACCCTCATCTTTGATCCAAAAACTGCAATTCCATCAACGATCACCGCTAGTAGCTGGTACTGAGACATGCATCATGAAACAAATGTAGAGTGTAGCGTGAGTACAAAAACAAATGTTCTTAGCAGGTATCATAGACCGACTAAGCACGAAAGATAAAGACAATATGAAAATAAAGAATCTAGACATAGATAGAGGCTAAAACGGAGTGAAAAGAAGGCACACAAGCATACCCAAAGTAAATCTAAGTAAAACTAAACTAAACCTAATTAGACCTCATAAACCCAGAAGGTCCACTCATACACAAGTTTAAATAAAACCCAAATGGACTCCCATAAGCCTGGCATATACACAAAATAGCTAAACTACAAGAAAAAAGTGCCACAAGTCCAAACTCAATAAGAGAAACTCGAGACACGAAACCAAAAAATGACCTCGAACCATATGTACCCAATATATGGGGCCGCCAAGCCAGCCAGTAAACTCCCAGGAGCGTCAGCCACCCAGCTAGCATGAGTAACTCGGGTTCGTAAATATAACAATCTCGGTCACCTAGCAAACATGTAAACTCCTATGGGCATTTTCCGCCTAGCAAGGATGAGTAAACTCAAGGGCGTGTCGACTCTACAGAGGATCTCATCATAGGCAATCAATAGATCAAGTACCACAATGGAACAACGTCCACTCACAAATAGTCAAAGAAAGCTCAAATATTTACTTATTGGCAACAAGGTAGATTTGCTATGTGCATGTCCCAAAATTAAAAGGGGAATATTTAAAGTAAAATATTGAAAGTCCAAAAAGCTCTCCAAAAGTTGACTGACCATTTTACCCTTAAAAGTGTAATTTATCCTTACAAAACCAATGCATTAATTTTCTTAGTTACACTTTAGAGATAAAGAAATTTAAAAGTTATATTGATTGATACACTCATCCAGACCACATTGATGTGGAAAAGAGCTGAGAAATTTAAAAGTATGAAATGTTTACTAATATAGACCACATTCATATGCAGCAATAAAAGGTCATTTGAATAGTCATTTCCTAAGGCTATATTTTCCTATTAGAGTTAGAAAAGATATTATGATCTATAGTTGTTATAACACCAACATCTTTTTGTTTAGCGTTAAAGAAAAGTTGATATCTAACGTCTAGCCGGATTCTATTTCCTTGTTTAAAGCTCTATAAGGATTATATGTAGATGAAGAATAACCGCACTACTGACCATGATTATACCTTTAAATAATTACCTAGGAGAGCTAATCTTATAATACAAGTTCATAGCCTCTTTTGTACTCCTTGATTCTACCTTTAGCTACTTACACAATTCAACTTTACCATAAATCTACTGTCACTAAAAATTCAAAAAATGAATACAATAATTGTCCATGATACGTATTACTAGAATTTGTAGATCTTCATTAAAGGACAAATAATTCTCCTTTATTTGTCAATTCAAATTAGTTTCTTCATTTTCTTTTGTTTTTGGTTTAGGTTCTGTTTCATTATTTACTTTTAAATATTTTAGTTGTCTTTGTCATTTGTTTCTCTTGGTCAATTCAATTGCATGCTGCTTTTATTGTTCTTCATATTTATGTCGTTTGCAGCTATATCGTATATTATACTTGAGGCTAACATTTAATATTTATGTTGTTTGCAGGTGTTGTAAAGTGAAGAACATCCACTATCAAGTAAAAATAGTCAGGTATGAATGCTTCCCTTTAGCTTCCTCTCTCCTATTTCTTTCCTTTAGTATGTCCTTTTTTTAATCAAAGTTTCTGCTTCTTCATGGATCTCCTTTTTAACTTGTTTCTCAGGAAGGCTAAATTTTTTGGCCGAGGCAATGGAACCACTTTACCTGCTGTGGATATCAGAACTAATGTAATTGCGAGTTGCTTTAGCTCTACGCCTCTAGACTCTAGCAAGTAAGAAATTGACCCTTTGACTAGTTTGTGGTAAGGGAACTCACTTCCTCCAAGTTTGAATATTCTTGTAATGACCATACAGATCTATGCTTCCATTAGAAAACTTTTTGCCGGAGCTTGCTTCACTAATCCAAAAGTACATTATAAGCAACCTCCACTTTTTATCCAAATGCTCGTCTACAGTCTTTCCATCATCTCGACAACTAGAATCATCAACAACATGAACAAATATATCAACATTGGAGGTCCAAAACACATACGGGAATAACATTGCAACCTTATTTAACAGTCCAAAGCCCAATCTTTTTATTGTGTCCAGCTTTTGTTGAGGGAACTATGGAATGAACCTAATAGAATCACTCTTCAAAACTCCAAGAGGAACGGTGCACAATGCCATATCTCCCTCAAATAATTGTCCCTCAGTAATCACTTTCACACTATCCCCACCATAACGAATGTCATGCACAATTTTTTAAAATAATAGGCACATTTTCAGTCAGGGCATGAACTAATCTTTCATTTCCACCGGGCAAGAAGCAGTGATCCGCTCCCATATCATAGGGTCATCTTGGTCCCAAAATGGTAACAAATGCTATGAAAGCAAACATACATTTGCATATTCCAAATTTTCTAGATACTAGTTAAACAAGCTCATCTCCTCAGCATTCATTGCAGCATCAAATTACTTTCGCAAAGTCTCCAATGCCTCTCCAAGAGAAACAACCAGAGATAACACTTGCCTAACCTTGCTTGCCTTTTCCAAAAGTTCTTTGTAAGAACCCTTTACTTTTTTATCCAAATACTCGTCTACGGGCTTTTAATTATTACGATAGAGTGGACATTGGTCTCCAACTTTATGAAGTGTATACGACAATTGTCGCGCGAATAGACCAAGTGGATTCCCTAATGTACCTGTCAAAACACTCCCTCCTAGATCAGCAACAACCACCTTATTCCCTCCTACCATCTTCTTTTGTAAACACCCTTCCACCTGCACACTTTCGTCCTTCAAAAACAATAACCTAAACCCAAATAACATCAATTGCCTTGCAACCACCAACCTAGGAAGACCTGCCTCAATAAAAATAACTCTGCCTTTACTTGGCTTAGATGGAATCCTATTCTTGATTGCCAACGCCACCCCAAAATTAATATACCCACATGATAACAAATAGTTATAGGCATAATCCAATAACCCACTACACCATTTAGGTATAACATCACCAAACATATCCTTCATCACCGATATCAAAATGTTTTCACGCCATTTTGTAATAATGTGATTCCTAATTAAAATATAGTTACATTGTTCTATCCTGCCAATTACATTAACAAGCCTAACTTCAATTTCCTCATCTGTTAATGAGTCTGATGGAAACCCATCCATTAATACAACTAAAGCCTCAGAAGTTGGCTCTTTATTTAAACACATAATCTCATCCGAAAGAACTTCCCTTCTCGAATTCTTACTTCTAAACACTTTAGAATCAACATTTCTATTAGCAAAATCTAAACTTTTCACTCGTGTTTTGCTAACTTTACCTAAAGAAGATGAAGAAACAAATGTAGACTGTTCTTTATTGATATTACCGAGAAAACCACCAGATACCTCATCCAAAGACTGTTTACTATCTGGCCTACCTTGTCTTCTCTTTATGGGGATAGAGATGGGATAGAATTATTTTGGGATTGAACTAGAATTAGGGTTAGGATTAGAATTTTGGAAGTGAATTGAAATTGGGCGTAAAACTATTGTTCGGGTTTGAGTTAGACAAATGAATTGGGAATTGGAGATAATTTTTTGTTTATGTAAATTCAAGCATTGGTGATAAAATTGGGGTTGATGTCACTGGCTTTATTTCTACCCCTTGGAATCCAAGTGTTGGACGAATAATATTGGCTGATGGTAGCTCTATTCATGCTTCAACTACATTTGTTGATAGCACGGGTACATGTGCTTTGTGTTTCAGCGCAAATCATGGTGGTTGGTAAAAGACGATATTGAAGAAATTCGCATTGATGTTACATATATTCGATAAATACATCCATGTCAATTTCCTGTATGTGAACTTTTTCTGTAAAAACTCATTAAAGAGTTCAGAAATATCTCATTATGCACTCTCTCAAGAAATTTAGTCTCACTAGTAAAGTGAAGATGATGAGATACTGCGTTGTCTTATTTTTTACAGCATAGTCAATGAAAACTATAATATATTTTGTATGATTGCACTGTTAGAGCTCTGTTTTAAAAAGCACCTAGATTTATGACAGTGCGATTACAATTAACAGATCTGATTATCAACCTTGATGTTGTGGCTTGCAGATGATTAGAATCAGTTTATAGGTGTAAATCAATTGTTTTGATCATTGTCTCCAAGGCTTGTACATATATAACAACTCGATCAGTGGGTTGAAACTGGTGGAAGAAAGGACTCGATTTAATAGGTTATCTAAGTTCTTGGTTAAGCTCTTTCTCCCTTGTCCTAGTGAGAGGAACATCAAAATTAGTGCATTGATAGTGAATATCGATCCACAAAAATGTATTTGAGCAGTTCTTCCTTTCTCTAATGAGGATCAAACTATGTACTTTTCTATTGTTCATATCAATCCATGAGAAATATTTTGCTATTTGAGCAAAACTTTTAATAGATGATGTAAAAATATTTTGTTACATGTTAATCTTCTAGCAATAGAAAAATCTTTCTCATGGATTGACATGTACAATAGCAAAGTACATAGTTCTATCCTCATTCGAGAAAGGAAGAACTGCTCAAATACAATTTTGTTGATCGATATTTGCTATCAGTGCACTAATTTCATTTTCCTCTCATTTGGACAAGGGAGAGAGAGCTTTACCTAGAACTTAGATAACCTATTAAATCGAGTCCTTTCTTCCACAAGTTTCAACCCACTGATCGAGTTGTTATATATGTACAACCCTTGAAGACAATGAGCAAAATAGTTGATTGTCACCTATAAACTGATTCTAATCATGTACAAGCCACAACATCAAGGTTGATAATCAGATCTGTTAACTGTAATTGCACCATCATAAATCTAGGTGCTTTTTAAATAGGGCTCTTACAATGCAATCATACAAAATATATTATAGTTCTCATTGATTATGTTGTAAAAAAGAGGACGACGTAGTAAATCATAATCTTCACTTTAGTAGTGAGACTAAATTTCTCGAGAGAGTGCAAAATGAGCTGTTGTGGAATTGTCAGAATCTGAAAATTACTTTGTTACCCCTATATGCTGACTTTAGTCAAACTTCCTTAGTTCCAAACTTCAAAAATTGACAGTTTCTCCGACACACTCCCTGCATGTCAAAAACAACAAACTAAGGCTATGCAAAGGGTCAAATTGGAGAAAATAAGTAAAAAAAAAAACATAAAATGACACTGAGGATTGTTAGAATTACATTATAATTAATATGTTCATTACAATGAATATCTAAAGTTAATATATATAATCATTGTTTTGTAGAAAATTATGGTACCTAATCAAAATCAGTGTAGCTTAAAACATATGTACTACTATAGTTTGCAATCTTGTCCATATGTTGAGAAACAATTTAGATACTAAGCGAGTTTTGTATTTATCAATAGAGCCATTAAGATTAAGTTTTCTTTTAAAAATTCATTTACAGCCAGGAGGTAAATCAGTAAAAATTGATGTTTTACTTTTCATGATAGAATCAATTTCTATTTTTATTAGTCCTTTCCAATATTCAGCATCATAAGAAGATATAACTTCAAAATAATTTTATGGTTCATTATCGACAAGAAAAGTTTGAAAATCATTTCCATAAGAAGAATAATCTGTTCTAGGCCTTTTGCTCCTTCATAGTTCCTCATTATAGGTTATCTCATTATTTCTTTCAACATGTGCATGAAATTGTTTATTAGACAATGGAAAAACATGTTTAAAAAATTCAGCATTCTTTGTCTCAATAATAGTATTGCAATCAACTAATCACTTTTCATAACAAGAAATCGATATGCAACACTATGTTCAGCCTAGCCAATACACATGCAATAAACAATTTTAGAACCTATTTTCCTATTTTTAGGTTCAAGTAAAAGAGCTTTAGCAAGATACCCCACACTTTTAAATAATTCTCTTTATTCATAAGGAGTTTTGCCAGTTCTTTTATGAGGAATCCTATTTTTAAGTGATATGCAGATAATATCGTTTCACCCCGCAAATTATCATGAACATTAGAACTAATTAACAAGCACCATTTCCTTTAAAGTTCTATTTTTCCTTTCAGCTACTCCATTCGACTCAGGTTAATAAAGCGGGGTTGATTCAGGAACGATTCCTTCTTTTCATAGAAAGCATTCAAAGATACATATTCTCCACCTCTATCGGATCTTATTCTCTTAATTCTATACTAAGTTGATTTTCAATCTCAAATTTATAAGATATGAAATCATCAAATGCATCATATTTATTTTTCAGCAAATACAGCATAGTAAATCTGAAAAAATCATCAACAAATGTCACATAACTCGTTCAACAGAAGTAATTCTAAAGTTATTCAATCAAATACCTACAACTTTTTATTGAAGAGATTTTTTATTTTAAAACTTTTGAATAGTTTATTGAGAACACTATCTAATTTTTTTCTCATACTACCAGTGATGTAGAACATTTTGCGATCAAGAAAATGCATGTGTATTACACGGTGGATGGCTTTGTAGAGATAACCGAGTCTTTGATGGACATAATGAAGTTCATTGCAAAGGAGGCCTTAGTGGGCTTTTCTATGTTCAATAGCATACCCACACTGCTGTGCCAAACCTTTTCAATCTCACTAGGAAAATTGAGGGAAAATCTTGTCAAGTGACTTTGCACACAACAGATTCAGAGGATTCTATCGTCATGGTCAGGTCAATAAAAGAGTGTGGCTTCTCAATTGCTACGAATTGATTAAAGATCAGAGACGTCCTCGAGCTGTCGTGTCTGAGAAGCATCTGAAAAATGGATTTATAAGAAGACCAAGTTCAAATTTTCATATAGGGAGAACTATCTCATGGAATCCTGCTACCTGGGGTCGAAAAACAGGTCCAGAACAAGATGGTGAGGGGAATGTTGATTATATTTAAAATGTTTTCATAGAATCTAGTAGCTTCTAATAGCTTCAGATGGAGTTCATAGAATCTAGACCATCCAAAAATGATGAGCCATCTGTGACCTGTTCTAATGATGCGATGTTAGCAGTAGATGCCAGCTCTTGCACGGTCAAGAACGATGAAACATTGCTTTTGTCGATCAAAACTGATGATGTGCCAGACAACTTCTGGTGTACACAGATAATTTGAGAAAGAGGGAGTAATTTTATAGTAAAACGATTTTCCTTCTACAAACTTGTTAACAAGAGAAAATTGTTTGCCTTCCAAATTTGAATCTTTTAGGACTATATTACGGAGGCAAAACAAAGACTGCAGCCTCAATAGTTACTCACCCAATGATCAATATAATGAAAACTACATTTCCAGACTTTTATACATCTTTATAAAGCAATCACAATGTACATTAAACTACGTAGAACAACTAATAAAGGAACCTTACGCGACTAGGCGACTCTCCACTTTCAGGGAGCACAATGTCAAGCTTCATCATAGGCTTATACTTGTGAGGTATTTGAGCATTAGCTTGCATACAAACTTCAACCACCGCTGCAACCTTTTCAGTGCACTCTTCAATGGGAGTCCTTTTAGATCTTGAACATGCCACACATAATTAAGGGGAACTACCACTGTCAACTTGGACACAAAGTTCTACAAAGATAGACGTTATGCAGTTGTTACTTGTATTGTGCACATTATGAAGAGGTAGAAAGTTCTCCCTCATCTTGAGCGGTTGAGCGGAATGTTCAAGCCCTATATGGAAGCAACCAAACAGCTGACTGAAGCTTTCATGATCCGAGAAATGCTTGGATATCGACAAACAAAATCCAAACCTGCACAAATACTTGGCCAAACGCAACTACTCGAGAACATTGGAGACAAAAAGATCTCAAACAAGTTAGTTATGTTGATCATGAAGTATTGCAACACATTATATTCAATGCAAAACAGATCAGCAACAACATACCCAATGTAATCACACAAGTGGAGTCTGGAGAGGGTAGACTGTACACAAACATTACCCCTACCTCGTAGAGATAGAGATGTTGTTTCCTATAGACACTCGGCTTAAGTAAAGCATAAATATCAATGTGTTGCAAGAGAATCAAAATTTTCAAATTGCTCTTTATCATTATTGACCATATATGTAAAAAGACTTTGTAACCTGTTAATCTGCTAGCAATAGCAAAATCTTTCTCATGGATTGACATGCACAATAGCAATGTACATATTTCGATCCTCATTAGAAAAAGAAAGAACTGCTCGAATACATTTTTGTGGATCGATATTCTCTATAGTGTACTAATTTCATTTTCCTCTCACTTGGACAGGGGAGAAAGAGCATCACCAAGAACTTAGATAACCTATTAAATTGACTCTTTTTTCTCACTAGTTTCAACCCACTGATCGAGTTGTTAAATATGTACAGCCCTTGGAGACAATGAGCAAAAGAGTTGATTATCACCTATAATCTAATTCTAATACCTGCACGCTGCAACATCAAGGTTGATAATCAGATCTGTTAACTATAATCGCACCGTCATAAATCTTGGTAATTTTTAAAACAGAGTTCTTACAATTCAATCATACAAAATATAATATAGTTCTCATTGACTATGCTGTATAAAAGAGGATGATGCAGTATCTCATCATCTTCACTTTAGTAGTGAGACTAAATTTCTTAAGACAGTACAAAATGAGTTGTTGTGGAACTCTTTAATTAGTTATTTCAGAAAATGTTCGCATACATGAAATTGACATGGATGTATTTATCAAGTACATGTAACATCAACGTGAATATCTTCAATATCTTCTTTTACCAACCATCGTGATTTGTGCTGAAAGACAAAGCACATGTACCCGTGCTATCTTTAAAAGTAGTTGAAGCATGGATAGAACTACCACCAGCCAATATAATGTCACGACCCATACCATCGTAATTGACACCCATACTAACCCTCCGGTGGGAGAACCACTACTACAACCCAAACCAAACAACTAAACCAAAAACTAAAGCATTTTAAGGATACGAACAAGTTAAATACTAAGGAAAGAAATAGGGAGTTCCCATAAACTCCAACAAAAGTCTAACAACGAACTAAACAATGTGGAAAAAAAAACTAGAACCTGAAAGTCAATGTACCAAAACATCTTAAGTTCAACAAGTCTAAACAAGAAGGGATACAACCTTAAACTAATGCTCTAATAACTAACTAGAAAGTCTAAGTCCAAAATGGTGGACATAGACGAAAGAGAACTCATGGCTGCCCGAAAGATTTGGCTCACCCTTGAATTCGAATGATCATTGATCTTCTAAGCGAGGTCTATTAATAGCCGCCGGAAGATTCCATGTACTCAACAAAAATAAGAGAAAGTGTAGAATCAATACACAACCACAGTGTACTAGTAGGATCACGCGGCTATCCCACTAAGTGTAAAATACATTAGTCAATACAACAATATAATGACATGCACATATCGAACATATACAATATCATCAACATATACGAACAATGAACAACTTCACATTTTCTCAAGATACACATTATGACAAGTCATTAGTCCTCTCATGGAACCCAAACCCAAAAATTTAGCATAACGGAGCGTGGTACCGGATCCAATGATTATGTCGAAATGTGGCAACCGATCCATTCAACACACCACAATCACAATCACAATCACAAGTATATCCTCAAGATCATACAATTAGGTCATGATTTCATGGTAACCATCATTCATCTATCTCATCTAAAACAAGTGTGACCAATAATACAACATTCATATACATACATGTATCATAATGAAGCAATAACAAACATACATCACACCATCATAGAATCACAACCATCACCTACCTCTAAACAAGCTTGAAACCCTAAGAAACTTGATCTTTCCCTTTACGGATTTGTTCCGCTTGTTCTTGGTCTACAAACAATCATAATAACACGGGAATCAATAAACAATCACTAATTACCCGGATTACCAACAATTCTATGAACCCTAGATCAAACCCATGATCCCCATTATCCAAAATATGGTTGTTTCAACCATAGATTCTAGATCAAAACCCTCCCCCATCAATAATTACCCATTCTATTACGTTTTATGGATAGAAAAATGGATTCGGGGAGTGAAAAGCTTACCTTTAGCCACAAGAATGGTGGAAAACTATTAGGAGTCTCCTGAGGTTCGTTCTTTAGCTCTAAAAATCAAAAAGTGCAAAAATAAGGTCGTTTAGGGTGTTTTTTACGACTTTAAGTCGTATCGAACCCGCCACAATGGGCCTCACCCCACTGTAGCGGCCCCGCCAGAGCAACAAAAAGCACCTCCAAAGCGGCTTGCATGAAACAGTGAGCTATTTAAAGAATTCAAAAATCCTCATTTCACAACACACCTTTAACCCACGGTGCTCAGAAAATACCCTTCACGCTAAGATCAATTTTGAGAGTTCTACTCGCCCGAATTCAATTCCATAAAGTCGTACGAATTCCTTAACGAGTTATCTAACCATTCATGTAACCAAAATTATAAATAAATCATCCGATTATTACCAGATTTCCCTACACCTTAAA
This sequence comes from Solanum piurae, assembly GCA_029582685.1. NCBI lineage: Eukaryota > Viridiplantae > Streptophyta > Magnoliopsida > Solanales > Solanaceae > Solanum > Solanum piurae. The sequence goes on from JAJOOO010005889.1 coordinate 26,144, forward strand.
GACTCCGATTTCGTCCAAATATGGATAAGGTTGGGAAAATCCAAATACTACGAAAAAGTTTTTCGACCCAAATTACCCCTCGTTGGCTTCTCTATAACGATGGAACCCGGTCGTTATAATAGATACCAATTTACCCATCACTCGTCCCCGAGTGACAAACTTAGGAAAAAAAGGCTAAGGGGATAATGAAGTAGTACCTGAATCGATGAACAATTGGGTATATTTGTCTCGCATGTCCCTCTCGGTTTCCCAAATAGCTTCCTCAACTGGACGATGCTTTCATTGAACCTTCATGGATTTAATATCTTTGGTCCTCAACTTGCACACATCACGATCAAGAATTGCAATCGATTCCTCCTCATATTGGAGGTCCTTGTCTAACACAATTGAGTCTCACTTAATGATATAATCCCCGTCACCATGATACCTCTTCAACATAGATACATGAAATACCGGGAGAACACCCGATAGATTAGGGGGTAAAGCCAATCTATATGCTACCGGTCCTACACATTCAAGAATCTCAAAGGGACCAATGTATCGCGGACTTAGCTTGCCTTTCTTGCCAAATCTCATCACCCCTTTCATGGGTGATACCTTAAGAAGAACATTCTCACCAGTCTAAAAAGCCATATATCTTATCTTATGGTCTGCATACTGTTTCTGTCTACTTTGGGCGGCTAGGAGCTTATCTTGAATACTCATCACCTTATCTTGAGCATCCTTCACTAAATCAACCCCCAATGGTTTCACATCTCCAGCCTCAAACCATCCTATGGGTGAGCTACATCCCCTTCCATAGAGTTCCTCAAATGGTGCCATATCTATGCTGGAGTGATAACTATTATTATAAGAGAATTCACACAAAGGTAAGAACTTATCCCAATGCCTTCCAAAATCAATCACACATGCCCTCAACATGTCTTCTAACACTTGAATAGTCCTCTCTGACTGCCCGTCTGTCTGTGGATGGAAGGTTGTACTAAAAGTGAGTTGTGTCCCCAATTCATTATGTAATTTCCTCCAAAACTTGGATGTGAATTGGGTACAACGATTTGAGATAACAGAGAGGGGAACCCCATGCAACCTCACTATCTCCTTTACATAAACTTTAGCCAATTGTTCAACATTATAATCTATTCTTACTGGAATAAAATGGGCTGACTTAGTCAATCTATCAACCACTACCCAAATAGAATCAAACTTCCCCAAAGTCTTGGGAAGACCAACCACAAAATCCATGACTATCCTTTCCTACTTCCATTCCGAAATTGGCATTCTTTGAAGTAAACCTGCAGGCCTTTGATGTTCATACTTCACTTGTTGGCAATTTTGACACTTCGCCACAAACTTCGCCACAAACTCCGCTATATCCTTCTTCGCCACCAATAAATTCGCTGCAAGTCTCGATACATCTTTGTCACACCCGGATGAATAGAATATCGCGAACCATGAGACTTTTCCAATAATTTCTCAATCAAGTCATCTACTCTAGGACCACATATTCTCCTTTTAAAATTAAGTACACCTTCCGTATCAAGAGTGGTCTCTTGTGCCTTGAAAATCACAGTCTTCTTTATAAGCTCCTCCAAATTTTCATCTTCAAATTATTTGACCTTGATCTCCTCAATGAATGTGGACCTCACTTCAATGCTATCTAACACCCCACCTCTTTCTCAGATGCCCAACTGCATGAACTTAGACTCTAAGGTCCGAATTTCCTTAGCCATAGGTCGCTTGGTTACACTCAAGCAAGCTAAACTACCCATACTCACCGCTTTCCGACTCAAAGCGTCTTCCACTACATTAGCCTTACCCAAATGGCATTGAATGGTGACATCATAATCCTTAAGTAACTCCATCCACCTTCGCAGTGTCAAATTCAGATCCTTTTGAGTAAACACATGCTGCAAACTGCGGTGATCGGTAAATACCTCACACTTAACACCATAAAGGTAATGCTGCCATATCTTAAGAGAAAATACTACCGCTACCAACTCTAAATCATACGTTAGATAATTCCTCTCATGCACCTTTAATTGACGCGATGCATAAGCTATAACATTCTTATACTGCATCAACACAACACCCAAACCAGAATGTGAAGCATCACAATAAACAATAAAATATTTACCTTCTACCGGTAATGCTAGAATAGGTGCAGTGTTCAAAAGAGTCTTGAGCTTTTGGAAGCTCTTCACATTTTTCAGTCCATTCAAATGATATCTTCTTTTTGGTCAAATTAGTCAAGTGAGTGGCAATAGAAGCAAAGTTCTTCACAAATCGACAATAGTAGCAAGCGAGCCCCTCAAAACTCCTAACTTCCGTCACAGAGCTAGGCCGAAGCCAATTCTTAAACGCCTAAATCTTTTGAGGATCTACTACTACGCCTTCTTTTGAAACTACATGTCCCAAAAATGCTACCGAAGTCAACCAAAATTTACACTTAGAAAATTTAGCATACAACTTTTGTTTCCCAAGAACACCCAAAACAATACGAAGATGGTTGACATGCTCTTCCTCACTTTTCGAATAGACCAAAATATCATCAATAAAAACTATAACAAACGAATCAAGGAATGGTTTGAACACCCCATTCATCAAACTCATGAAAGCTGCAGGCGCATTGGTCAAACCAAAAGACATAACCAAAAACTCATAGTGCCCATAGAGAGTTCTAAATGTTGTCTTGGGCACATCTTCAGGCCTAATTTTCAACTGATGGTAGCCATACCTTAGATCAATCTTAGAGAAAACTGACACCCCCTGCAATTGGTCAAAAAGATCATATATTCAAGGCAAAGGATACTTATTTTGAATAGTGACCCTATTCAACCGTCTGTAATCTATACACATTCTCATACTACCATCCTTTTTCTTAACAAAAAAACTGGAGCACCCCATGGGGAAGCACTAGGATGAATAAAACCCTTATCAATAAGCTCTTAGATTTGAGCCTGAAGCCCTCTCAATTCTTCTAGAGCCATGCGATATGGAGGGATAGAAATGGGGCGCGTACCAAACTTTAAATCAATGCAGAAATCTATATCTCTATCCAGAGGCATACTAGGTAAGTCATTAGGAAACACTTCTCTAAATTCTAACACCATAGGAATAGACCCAATGGATGGAGCCTCAATCTCAATATCCCTAATATGAGCCAAATAAGTCAAACAACCCCGCCCTATCAATTTCTTAGCCCAAATGAAGGATATAGTCTTAGTTTGCTTAGGCTTGTACACCCATTCCCACTCTAATTTTTCCCATCCCAGAATTTTTAGAGTTACAAACTTAGTATTACAATTTAGCACGGCATAATAGGGGGACAACCAAGTCATGCCTAAGATTATATCAAAGTCATTCATATCCAAAATCACCAAATCAACCCAAGTCTGAAAACCTATAAATAAAATAAGACAAGCACGATAGACATGGGTAACTATGACTGACTCTCCAACTGGGGTAGAAATATGGATAGGGGCATCAAGTACATCAGAAATCATAGAGAATTTTGAGGCAAATCACATGGATACATAAGAATAACTAGAACTCGGATCAAATAACACATTAGTCATCCGGTCACAAACAAGAATAGTACCTGTGATCACCGCGTGAGGTGCCTCTGCCTCATTCTTGCCCTAAAAGGCATAACACTGAGCCCTATCATCTTTACGAGCCACTTCTCTGCCTGGTTGCACGTTAAACCTGCCTGTATTAGCATTTCCTCTACCTCCACGGCCTCGCTGATACCTCCTCGCTCACCTTATGGATGCCCTCGACCACTATTACTATTCCCCGCGGGTACCACTGCTCTAGACTGCTACTACGTGGAATCTAACACACGTGGGTGGGGACAATCTCTCCTCATATGCCCAGGTTCACCATAGTTGTAACATGTACGATCAAAAGATCGTCTGCTGCCCACTAAAGGTGCGACTCCCTGGCTATCCTGAATCGAATTATAAGGTAGAGTTCCCGAGTAATTACTTGTAGAGGCGAGCATACCAGACTGAATTGGCTTGGCTGCGAACGTTGGATACATAAGTCTGGTACATAAAGAACATCTATTATTGTTTTTGTACCTGCTTGAGTCTCAACTGCAATAGTTCCCATTTCTTTTACTGGAATGTGACCACCATGGCCTATTCGAACATTTGCAACTCGAGTAGGCTTCAATTCTTTGAAGAGTTCTTTATCATGAGTCATTGGATTTGTGCATTCGCTATCAATCAACCACGACTCGCTAGAAACATTACTTGCAAAACATGATGCAACAAAGAGTTTATCCTCCTCTTGTTCATTTACAACTCGAGAATCTACATCTTGTTGCTGAGTTTTGTTCTTACAAATGATTGCTTCATGCCCAAACTGATTGCACTTATTGTACTTAGCTTCAGGCCTTCTCCAACACTTTAAAGGTGCGTGTCTGATCTTGCCGCAATGCTTACAAGGAAGGTAGTTTTCTTTGAAGCTACCTATTTTGTTTTTGTTGTTGCATGCTGCACCTTCTCCATCTGTTGGTTGGTACTTCTTGTTCTTCTTTTTCTTATATCATCCATCATCTTGATGCTTGGCAGCTAAGGCTCCTTCAACAACTCCTTCTTGTCTCATAACACGTCGTTGCTCTTGTGCTTGAAAGGCACTTAAGAGCTCTATTAGTGTAATACTGGACAAGTCCTTAGTATTTTCTAAGGTTGTAATGGTCGCCTCAAATCTTTCAGGTACCTTTACAAGGAGACATGATACGAGTGAAGACAGTGGATGAAACTGCAACAAATAAACATGCCTTTGCCTTTGATTTCCTAATTTTCCTTTCCTAGTGATTTTTAATTTGCGCCATCGTGGGATTGTTTGGCAAGGGAGCAATGATGTATTCATCTTATACATCCTCCTAGAGATCTAAAGCTTCCAAATATGCTTGCATTCTAACAGCCTAGATTCGATAACTTTCTCCACCAAAAGTTGGTGGTGCCATTGAAGAAAAACTTGCTTCTCTGTTCATGGTATTCAAGAAATCTGATTGGCGCGCGCACACACACATGTCCCTTAAGAAATAAAGCTCCTTATACCAATTGAAGGTTTTAAAACCTGTTTAAGCTAAATAACACAAAGGAAAATCAAAGACTCGCCTGAAATAAAAAAGATGTGAGAGAGAAAAAAAGAATAGAAGCAGAACTAGAACACTTTTTATTAATGCTTTAGATTAGATATATAAGAGCCTAGAATGAAAAGTAAAAAATAATAACACACGATCTAGAAGTTCATTAAACAACTCCTAAATAATAAGAAGTGTGACTAACAACTAATTGACTAAGTCTTACTTAAAACAGTAAAATTAAATTTACTGCAGTTCACAAGCAGATTCGTAACAGGAGTCACAAAATAAAGTGTGTTCCTAGATGTAACAATGCATAAACATCACACTAAAGGACACGTAAGATACTAGTGATTAACTCAAGGGAACTCTTCTGATATTATCGAGTCTAAAGAGCATAGAACATGTTCTGACGCTCTCCACCACCCATACTAGCTAAGGTACCCTACTGAGTCGGGTGACCTACTAGAGTTGTTGAAGTGTTAGGATGAGTCTGCTGGAAAACATCCATGCTCTTGTCTATTGCTGATGAGCAATCCCTCAATCTCTAACTTGTCTTACCACAGCAAAAACACCCACCAGTACCAGCCATGCTCTTTCCCTGATGGTTCTTACCATACTTCTAATACTACTACTACTACTAAATCATCATCATTATTCTTATTATTATTATTATTATTAGTAGTAGTAGTAGTAGTAGTATTTTTATTACTATTATTATTTGTCTTATGGTAGTCACATTTAAAAATAAATAGTAATAAAATTACCTATTAAACTTTCTATTATCGTCATCTAATATTAAGTTTCTAACTCATTAAATTAGTTAAAAGTCAAAATTTCAGATCTATATTTAGGTTAAACCTTTAGCGAAAAGATATTATTAGTATTTTATTTTCTACATAATTATATAATGTACTAGTTATTAAATTAGAAGCTCAAAAGATTTAATTTAAAGAGGAAAAGTTCTATCAACCAGACTAGCCTATATCTTGCATCCAATTGAATTCCTTAACCCATCAGCAACCCATTTTTTATATTCAAAAGGAGCCAGAATCAGTTAATTCGGCCTAAAGTCCTCAACCATCATCCCATATATTTTCAAAATAATTTGATACACCCCTATTTCTCTAAGACCTAATTTTAATACCTACAACCGCTACATCATCTCCTTTCTTTCTTCTTTGAGAAAAATCGAAAGCTTCTCTTTTACAATGGCCAGATATTGTCACGTTATTTTAGTGCAAGATTTGTCATATTCATCATCTCCTCTCATTCGTGACACAAGAGACCAAAATAGTTTTGAAAACTTCTTAGAAAAGATAAACTTTTCAAAGATTTCATTTTTATTTCAAACGGCTCTTTTGACTTCCATTTTTTGGATCCAAGAACTTCAAATACAAAAATGTATTATGAAGAACTCTAGTTTATTACTCCTTTAAACATTTGGAATCCATTTCGGACAAGTTTTTCAGCCGCCTTCTTCACCCAAAAGCTTTCTAACACCTTTGATATTCTTTTAGCATTGTTCTTTACAGTTGACACTAACCACAAAAGAGACTTTTTATTTTAATTCACTTGATCCATACTCATTTTCATTTGCAAAAAAGGGTATTGATCTGAGGCTAAAAGATACCCCTATTCACTGTCCCCACAAAAGGTGATTTTCGTCCTGTTTTTATATGTTTCGTCTCTATAATAAATTAAAATGATGTGTTCTTTTAGAAATTAATATGTTGAGAATAGTTTTTGAATTCTATTTGTGCTCTATGAAACTAATGTGTTGAGTGTTATTATTGTTTAGTTTAGCTATAATGAAAGTAAAGATTAAAAAAAAGTCTCTTTGTTGATTGTTTGAGATCTAAAGTCATTTTCCCTCCTTGTTTGAGACATTATAAATTAAAGAGTGGTTGCATTTTAGCTCGTATGAATCAATTTATGCTCCAAGTAGATGAACATTTGGTAATTGTATCTATTCCTATGTAGAAAATGTGTTTAAATGATATAATGTTTGTTTTATTTAGTTTAAAAATTGTAAATCATGTGCTTTTCCTAATCAGATGTAAAGCCATAACTGCAGGCATATAGTTTTCCTCTGTATTTCTACACCCACAAAATGTGAGGTTTTTAGCTTCTTTCCTGTTTTCATTAGCACATATTTCTGAAATTTTTCTTACTTGTCCATTATATTTTATTTAAAGAGAGACAACTGCTTGCCAATTTATATTTGTAAAAATTTGGTTTTGAAAAGCCTGTTTGTTGAAAAAAGCACGGGTTCAAAATAGTAGCCTTGACGCGTTGAAATGGGTAACCCTGATAGATTAAAAGGATTGAAAAATAAACCTTGTGGGTTCAAAGTAGTATGGTAGTTCTTTAGAATATTTGACAGATCTCGCAAAATCAATGAACCTTTTGATACCACTATTGGTTTTTATTTTTAAATGTGGAAGCACAAAAACATTGAAAATGTCTTTCAATATTTTATTATGCATAATAGGGCCTTAAATAGCCAACTTGATAGCATAATCTGTAGAAAATTTGTATAACAAAAAATCAAAAAGGGCTAAAAAATCTAAACAATTAAAACAATCTAATAAATATTTAAAATTCAAACTCATCCTAAAACTAGGTAGCTTATGATATTAAAAATGACTGCAGTAACTAAAAGAAAACTCAACAATGTCTATCCTATTAAAGGAAACATGTGAATCAGGAAAATTGGTAAAATTAGCCCGAGGTTATAGGACCATATGAGATACTTGATCAAGTTAGAGCAGTGGCTTATTGTTTGGCACTTAATTCCTTGTAAGATGTAATTTATTTCTCTAGTGTTTCCAGTTTTTATTCTAAGTAAATGTGTATAAGAGTCCTCTCACATGCTTGAAGCACCAGCTTTATAGCTTGAAGAGAATTAAACTTATGAGCATGAACCGGTGGCTATTGTTACATTAAGAACGTTCACTAAAGTTTAAAGAAACAGAAGTTATATGCAACAACTCAAAATTTGCCAAGAAATACCACTAATCAATTTCAACTCTTTCAAAGTACCTATTAAGAAGCTTTGGCATATATTTAGACTTGAACCACTAATATCAAAACGCAGGGCAATACTTCCTTCATTTTAATTTGTTTTTGTTTGGTTTTGACTTGGCACAAAGCTTAAGAATGTAAAGATTACATTTGAATCTTTTGGTCTTAAACTAAAGAAGATATGTAGAAGGTACCAAAATGAACTTTAATCCTATGGTCTTAAATATAACATGTGAATTTGTTTTTAGAAAAATGAAAGAGGGATTCTTTTTTAAAAGGACCAAAAGGAATATTCAACAAACAATTTGAAAAAGAGGGAGTAATTTATTTGAATTACTTGACATGAGTATTATCATATGTATATGATTCATAAATGGATTTGTGTTCATTTTTGTTAGTGAAACTTGAGCATATCAAGAATTCCAATAATAATCTTTACTTGGGCTAGCGCTACAACATTGGTAAAAAACGTCTTGAAGGAGATTGGGGAAAGATGCGGAGAATGGCTGTAAAATGAAGAAGAAATGGAGCTCAAAAATCATCTCAGATGGGGCTCGCCACAGGATCAAGGGCTTAGAGGAATAAATCCCTGAGACAATTTAAATCACCAATGGGGATTTTACCCTTATTCTTTTATGGCTCGAGAAACCGGTGATGTGCAGAAGGAAAGAGAATGACCATCGCAAGAAGGTCTTGGATGAAATAGGGATGACATCAATTAAATTAGAGATCGTCATTCTACTTATATTGTGCTAATACTAGTGAAATGTAATAATACTAGTGCCATCAGCCTATCTAAATATATTGTGCATCATTCCATGGTAAAGCATATTGATATAAAATATCATTTTATTAGAGATCATGTTGAAAATGTTGATTTTTTATTAGAATCAATGGATTCTAAAAATTAATTAGCTGATATTTTTGCAAAACCCCTGATCGAAGAAAGATTTAGTTTCCTTTGCAATTGTCTCGGTATTACTTCTTTTAATTTAATGTGATTTCTTCCTTTTCTGTGTTGGTTTATGTTTGGGTCCTTAGAATTCTCCAATTTTCATTTTTACTCTTCTCCATCTTTTCCTATTCTATGTACTCCTCCTCCTCCTCTTCCTTCTTTTTATCATCTCTTTGTGACTTGTAGGCTCCATCAAAACGTTCCATCTTCCTCTTTCTCCTTCTTATATTTATTTTCTCTTCCTCTTTCTTTCATAAAAAATTTCGAGAACACAATCCATGGCTTCTATTAAAGGCTTTGTAAATATTATTGCAGCCTCTTTTTAAGTTGACATTCTCTTTCTCTCTCGAGCTCTCTCTCTATTTATCTATCTATCTATCTCTCTCCAATTCCTCAGATGACTCTGTAGTCTCCCCTTCTCCTTCCTCCAAAAGGAGAGCTTCGTTTGTGAAGAAGAACGAAATGAAGAAACCTCGTCCAAGTGCATCTCGATATCTATCATCCGAGGACATGCAAAGATTCTTGGAAGTTGAACGGAAGAACATGTATGATAACTTCAAATCTCGACCCATTGTTCCTAGCCATGTGATTAATTTCCGTCAGTTGTGGGATTCTCATTGTCCTTTAAGTTCATTTCTCAAAACTCGGAAATTGTCTTTGTTGATTAGCATATGTGGTCGTGATTTTTTTGAACAAGTTGTTCATTTCTTCTATGCTAATCTCTATGTATCTAAGGACATTGTTGAGTTGGAAACTATTCTGATGAGAAGTCGTTTCTTATTGTTAAGGGACATCTGTTTGGTGATGTTTGTGGTACTAGATTATCTGGTGTGGTTCGCTATATGAAAGGAGTATGGCCTAATGATTTTAAGGCTGCTCTGGAAGGTGCTGAGGCAGCCGTGGCTGATCCTGGTGCTAATTTGTCCTATTTGGGACCTGTATCCATGCATTTTGAAAATCACATTCGTGCGCATATTGTTGCCACCACTCTTATTCCCCAGAATGGCTCTTTGAGTAGTATATCTACTCCTGATGTTTTTGTACTTTACTATTTGCTAAAGAAGTTCTGCATAAATTGGGCGGTTTGGTTCAAGGAGTACATTCTGGAAATTGCTGAAAAATCTAATGCTTCTGCAAGTTTACTAAATTGACTGCTTATTTTTCCACATTTGGTGGATCGTCTAGTAGATCTTTCCATGTTCAAACCTTTAGAAATTACTACGACATATGATTGTCGTACGTACTTTATCTAGTATGGGGTATGTGCAGGTACGAATTAAATGGGTCAAGAAGGACTCCGTCAAAGCTAGAGCTGAAACTGTCAAACCTACCAAAATATCTACAGAGTCGGCTGCTCTTTTGCTGAAGGATACAAATGAACTCAAAACTCCCATTTTGGCTGTGGAACGTTGACTAGAGACTCTTCCAGATGTTGTTGAAAAAGTCCTACACATTCATAAGGACACCAGTAAAGATGTGGGTAAGCTGTATATTCCTATGACTGGTCTGAAGCAAGAATGGATCTCTACAGACAACAAGTTGATCCAGCAAGTTGACTCTCTCAAAGCTGGAGTCAGTTCCTACAACACTGATCTTGACATCTCCATCCAGACCTCTTACTCTAATTTCTCTAAGAATGTGGAACGTTCCTAGAACTTGTTCTATAGAAATGTTCTCAACACTCTTGAGTACTTTCTTGGTCATCCCTAGATCCTCTTCATGTTCCTTTTTGCTAATCTCGAACTATCTTTCGATAGGGGTCGGTCGATCTTTATAACTATCTTTTGGGTTGTATATTCAGGTTTTTTTACCATCTTAACTATTGATATGGTTTATTGTCTGTTCCTGTTTTTTCTGCTTTTAGGTTTACTTGCAGCTTGTCTCTTTCTTTTTTACTATGCCAAAGGGGGAGAATATGTCTCATAATTGTTCTTAGGCAGGTAATAGTAAAGACAGGGGGAGCACACAAAGTATGACATATAGGTATGAAAGAAAAGCCTAAAGACAAGGGGAGCTACAAATCATTCCAGCAAAAAGACATATGAATTTTTTTTCCAGGGATGGTTTCATTATCTCTTTTCTGTATTTTGTTAAATTGTGGATTAATTGTCATTATTGTTAGCCCCATAGGATACATTTTTTTTTTATAAATGGCACTTAACAATTATATGATCCATTGTAGGCAAAGATACCTAAGGAATCAAAAAGGAAAGAAGTCAAGCCTACAACACTAAAGCATTACAAAGAAGGAAAGTAATAATTTATAGTACCCGTGCAACGCAAAGAAGGAAATTCATCATTCAAGGAGAAAAAAAATCAATTCAAGATAGCCACAAACTTAGTATGTAACTAGGACAATTCAATCAAGCAAAATTTTGATATAAATCAAGATGCAATGAAGAATAACCCAAAGATCAGTGCAACCGGCAAAGAATCAAGGCAGCAAGAAGATCATCAAGAGAAGATACCAAAAGGAAGAAAATCTATTTTATCATGCATTTATCTAATACGGACATGAATTAGAAAATAAGCCTCAATCAAGGAATCACTCAAAATTCTAGATTGAAAGAAACAACCATGGGTTTTCCTTACAAGAGCAATCAACCAATCTATATAAACCTCTCTTATCTTTAGCTGTGAAGTATGCACTTCACTTGAACATTACTAGTTTATTTTTTGTCTTTCATAAAAAAATGTATTCTCTTGAGTTGAGTGTATAATTGGAAAAGAAAAGAAATAGAAAGGTCTAAGTGTAGGTTTTACAGGTAGAGGTTGTGTTAATGTAGAAGATCTGATTCGCACATCAGATAGGAGTTTAGGTTCAATTTTTTGTATCACCTAAGTTTTCTTCAATCCCTAAAGGAAATCCAAGGGGACTGGACTAGGTACCACATCGGTGATCCGAACAAGCATAAAAACATCTGGTGTTCTTTTATATTCTGTCTATTGCTTATTTATTTTTCTAAAAACCTATTCTACGGGAATATTTGACTACTGACAAACTTTAGTCAACAATGATAATTTTATTCACCCCTCTTAACTTTCATATCTTATAGAAGAAACTACCACTGTGGAGATGGTCGAACATGTCAATCCAGGGTATGGGATATTTCTTTGTTAATGTAACCTTGTTAAATTAATGGTAATCGATGCACATCCTTAGAAAACCATCTTTCTTACTCATAAAGATAACTAGAGCACCCTATCGAGAGATGTCTAGTTTGTCAAAACCTTTATCTACAAGGTCTTTTAACAAATCGTTCAACTTCTTAAGCTCAACTCAAGTCATTATATAAGTAGGGATGAAGATAGGTTCTATATCTAGAATAACACCTGTTCCAATGTCGATTTCCCTAGTGGGAGAAACTTTGCGAAGGTCTTCTGGAAATACTTTTGCGAAATCATTCATTGCATGGACTGACTAAAAACTTGAGGTTTTAAAACACAATCCTTAATCCAAACTAGATGTTAGAACAATCCTTAGAAATCATCTGTCTTGCCTTAAGGCACGAGATAAACCGACCTATAAGTGTAGAGGTACTACCCTTCCATTAAATGACTGGTTCTTAGGAAACATAAATTTGATGACTTTTGTTCTACAGTTGTCGGAGGCATAACAAGTCTGTAGCCAGTACATTTCAAGAATAATATCAAAATCAATCATGTCCAACTCTACTAATTCAATTGAGGTGATTTCCTCAAAGATAAAGACTGGGCAATTTATGAATACTCATTAAGCGAAGACTAATTCACCAATAGAAGTAGATATAGAGAAGAGTAATTCTGATGAGATTTTGGGACTGACATCGAATTTCATTGCAACATAAGGAGTCACAAAAGAAAGTGTGATACTAGATCTAACAATGCATAACATCTAACTAAAAGACATGTAACATACAAATTATTACATCAAGGGAACCCTTATGATCTTGTCGAGTCTAAAGAGCATTTAACTCGTTATGATGTTGTCTGCCACCCATACTAGCTTAGGTACCCTACTGAGTTAGGCGACCTACTGAAGCTATTGAAGTGTTAGGATGAGTATGCTGACAAATATCCATGATCTTGTGTATTGTTGATGGGTAATCCTCAATCTGTAACTTGTCTTACAACATCCAAAACACCCACCAGTACCACCCATGCTCTCTCCCTGATGGTTCTTACCACAATTCTGACACGTTGGAAAAGAGCTTTCACTAGTAACACTACCTTATCATTTTTACTCTGGTGCCCTATCTATGTTATCCAATATGAACGTACGCACAAAAGCACTAGTAGAAAATGGGGCTGGATCTAAATACCTTTGACGAAACTAAGATCGACTACCATCTCCTAACTTCAGTTGAGAGTACTTTACAATATCTGTTTTAGACCCCTTATTGTCCCGTGATCAATACCGTCGTCCTACACTTTTTCACCACGGGCTCAAAATCAATGGAGATAAACTTACTTATGTGGGTCCTAGAATTTTCCACCATATTCAGAGCATATATTGAAAGCTGAGTGAAATTCAAGGAGTACTTCTTCACTGTCATGTTACCCTATCACAAATTTATGAACTATTGGTCCTTAGCATGTCTCATCTCAAGTGAGAAAATCCTGTCTAGAAAGGAAATCTTGAAATTTCCCAATCAAAATGTCCTGCATCAATAGCCTTTTCAACCTTTCATTGCTTGTACAAAATATGAGCTACTCCCTTCATCTGATAAGCAAAATAATCAACACTCCCAACTGAAGTGAAACCCATAATCTCTCTTCTGAATTCCCTCCATAAACTCTTATGGATCCTTGTTAACACTTAATTTTGACCTTCCTTTCTTTAAATTAAATTTGTTTGAGCTTCTAAGTTAATTTCTATTATATTTATGACTTGTTAACATTGTTGTTGTTGTTGTTCTTCTTCTTCTTCTTCTTCTTCTTCTTGTTGTTGTTGTTGTTGTTCTTGTTGTTGTTGTTATTATTCTTATTATTATTATTATTATTATTATTATTATTATTATTATTATTATTATTATTATTATTATTATTATTATTATTATTATTATTATTATTATTATTCTTATTATGATTATTATTATTATTATTATTCTTATTATTATTATTATTATTATTATTACTATTATTAGTATTATTATTATTATTATTATTATTATTATTATTATTACTACTATTATTAGTATTATTATTATTATTAGTATTATTATTATTATAATCATTATTAATATTAATAATAATAATAAATTTTTTATTACTATTATTATTATTATTATAAGTATTTTTATTGCTAATATGATTAATATTATTATTAGTCTTATGGTCGTCACATTTTTTGAAAAAATAGTAATAAGACTAACTTTTAAACGGTCTATTGTCTTCATCTAATATTAAGTTACTCACTAATTAAATTAGTTATAAGTCAATATTTCATGTCTATATTTTTGTTAAACCATTAGCGAAAGGATATTATTAGTATTTTAATTTCTACATAATTATATAATGTATTAATTATTAAGTTAGAAGCTCAAAGATTTAATTTAAAGAAGAAAAAGACTATCAACTAGACTAGCCTCTATCTTGCATCCAATTAAATTTCTTAATTCATCAGCAGCCTTTTTTTAAAAATTCAAAATGAGTCAGAATCAACTAATTCAGCCCAAAGTCCTCAACCATTAGCCCATATAATTTCTGAATAATTTGATACACCTCTATTTCTCTAAGACCTAATTTTAATAGCTACAACCGCTACGCCATCTCCTTTCTTTCTTCTTTGAGAAAAAACAAAAGTTTCTCCTTTACCATGGTGAGCTATTGTCACGTTATTACAGTGCAAGATTTATCATTGTCTTCATCTCCTCTCATCCGGGACACGAGAGACCAAAATAGTTTTGAAATTTCTCATAAAAGATCAACTTTTCAAAGAATTTATTTTTATTTCAAATAGATCTTTTGACTTCCTTTGATCCAAGAACTTCAAATCCAAAAACGCAATATGAAGAATCCTCGTTTTCTACTCCTTTAAGTATTTTGAATACATTTTGGACAAGTTTTTTAGCCGCCTTCTTCACCCAAAAGCTTGATAACATCTTTGAATTTCTTTTAGTAGTGTTCTAAATATTGGCACTTACCACAGCAGAGACTTTGTATTTTAATTAACTTGAGACAAACTAGTTTTCATTTGCAAAAAGGGTAAAGATCTGAGGCTCAAATACACCCACGTTCACTGCCCCCACTAAAGGTGATTCTCGCCCCTTTTATCTATGTTTCGTTTCTATGATAAAAATTCTATGTGTTCTTGTAGAAATTAATATATTGAGAATAATTTTTGAATTCTATTTATATGTCGAGATATTTATGTGTCGAGAGTGATTATCGCCTAGTTTATGTATAATGAAAGTAAAGATAAAAAAGTGTCTTTGTTGATTGTTTGTGATCTAAAAGAGCGGTTGCGTTTTAGTTCGTATGAATAAGTTTATGCTCCAAGTAGATGATCATTTGGTAATTGTATCTATTCCTATGTAAGAAATGTGTTTAAATGATATAATGTTTATTTTATTTAGTTTTAAAATTGCAGAACATGTGTTTTTCCTAATAAAATGTAAAGCCATAATTGCAGGCATATAGCTTCCCTCTATATTTCTACACCCACAAAATGTGAGGTCTTTAGCTTCTTTCCTGTTTTCACTAGCACATATTTGTGAAGTTTTGCTTACTTGTCCATTATATTTTCTTTAAAGAGAGACAAGTGCTTGTCATTTTTTTTGTAAAAAAATTGTTTAGAAAAGCTTGTGCATTGAAAAAACACGGATTGAAAATAGTAGCCCTGACAGGTTGAAGGGTAACCCTGAAGGATTAAAAGGATTGAAAAATAGTCCTTGAGGGTTAAAAGTAGTATGGTAGTTCTCTAGAAGATTTCATAAATCACGTAAAATCAATGAAGCTCTTGATACCAAAATTGGTGTTTTTTACAAATGGAGCAGCACAAAAACATTGAAAATGTCTCTCAATATTTTATTAATCATAATAGAGCTTTAAATAGTCAACGTGATAACATAATCTACAGAAAATCTGCAAAACAAAATTTTAAAAAAAGGATAAATAATCTCAAATATTAAATCAACCTAACAAATATTTAAAATTCAAATTCATCCTAAAAGTAGGTAACTTATTATGTTAAAAAAAATACTGCAGTAACTAAAAGAAAACTCAAGAGTGTCTCCCCTATTAAAGGCAATGATGCAAATCAGGAAAATTTGTGAAATGAGCCCAAGGTTGTAGGACCATACGAGATACTTGAACAAGTTGGAGCAGTGGCTTATTGTTTCACTTAATTCCTAGTAAGATGTCATTTATTTATCTAGCATTTCCAGTCTTTATTCTAAGTAAATGTATATAAGAGTCCTCTCATATGCTTGAAGCACCAGATTTATAGCTTGACGAGAATTATACTTATGAGGAGGAACCGGTGGCTATTGTTACAATAAGAAAGTTCTCTAAAGTTTAAAGAAACAGAAGTTATATGCAGCAACCAAAATTTTGCCAAGAAATACCACAGATCAATTTTAACTCTTTAGAAGTACCTATTAAGAAGCTTTGGCATATATTTGGTTTTGAACCACTACTATCAAAACTCAGGGCAATACTTCCTTCATTTCAATTTTTTTGTTTTGTTTTAACTTGGCACAAAGCTTAAGAAAATAAAGATGAGTTTTGAATCTTTTGGTCTTAAACAAAAGAAGATATGTAGAATGTCCCAAGATGAACTTTTAGTCTTGTGATCTTAAATATAACATGTGAATATTAGAACTAAATTGTTTTAGAAAAGGAAAGAGGGATTCTTTTTTAAAAAGCCAAAAAATGAATATTGTACAAACAATTTGAAAAGGAGGGAATAATTTATTTGAATTACTTGACATGAGTATCATCATATGTATATGATTCATAAATGGATTTGTGTTAGTTTGTGTTAGTTAAACTTGAGCATAGCAAGAATTCCAATAATAATCTTTACTTGGGCTAGCGCTGTAACTTTAGTCCAAAAATGTCGTGAAGGAGATAAGGGAAAGATGCAGAGAGTGGCAGTAAAATGAAGAAGAAATGGAGATCAAATATAATCTCAGATGGGACTCGCATCATGTTGGAATGTATGTGTCCACTAACTACGATAGGACCAAGTCCTTTATATAGTTATGATACACAAAAGTAAATATTGGAAGTAAAGATAACACACACAACTTTACGTGGAAACCTCCTTGCTCAAGGGAGTAAAACCACGACCTGTCTCACAGGATTTTCAAACTGTTTTTACTAATCTCTTCAAGCAAAAGTGAAACACATTTTAAAACAACACAAAAGATGAACCTACTAATCTCCACACTAAGTAATACAACCTATTACTTAACGAGCCTAAGCCATGCCTGCATTGCCCACTATATTAACACTCACGGATTACTGTAGACTTTTAACGTAAGACACAAAGTTGCCCTCAACTATGTTCTTACACTGATTCACACAAGGTCTTGAAACGTCTCTAACACCAGTGAAACGAATCCTACAAGATAAGCACAAATAAGAGCAATCAAAATAGTAACAGGTTCAGGAAGCAATTCTTCAATCGATAAGGTCCCTTGTTGTTTTATTGAAGCTTGATTTTTTCCTCTCTTTGAATGATTAAATTGATATGTTGTTTGTCATGTTGAATATATCAACCATAAAGAATTATTAACCATTGGACAAACAACCTCGTCCATTCTGATTGGTTCAGTACGCTGGTGCCTCACCAACCTCTGACAAGACAACGTTCCAGTTGTATGGCACATTGCCCTAGACGAGAACACATTGTAGAGGACCGGGTCCCTACATTTGTGAGGATCATCAAAACATCTTAAAATAGTGAGACTTATCATTTTTCCCCTTTTTGATGATGACAAACAAACTACCTCACGTGAGTTAACATTCATTCAAATTATTAGTTCCTCATCATTCAAAGTATTAGTTCCCCCTGGCATTCACTGTATCAGTTCCCCCTATCATTTTGCTCAAATTTCACATATCAAGTTTACAATCAATTCCCCTTTTTGAAATAATTGAAAAAGAGAGACAATAAACATGTACGTGTTGCATGAAAAAACGTTAGGAACTCAGGGCCATGGGCCACACAGTACATGCACAAGTAGGTAAAAATAGAGAAGATAAAAACATAGCAAACAGGGTAAGAGAGGTGATATCATTAAATCACTTATGCTGACCACAAAGTTCATCCAAAACAGTACACTTTGCCACTAGAGTACAATAGGGAAAATAGACAGGATATGGAAAGGACTTAAAACAAGGACAATAGACTCCTTTAGGACAGAGGGGGATGTGGAGTGAAGGTTTCAATAATAGAGTCATGTGTTCATTAGCATCGACATGAGCCTGAATGATTTTCTTGTTAAGAGCCTTAACATACTCACTGAGTGAGGCGTTTGTCTTCAGCAGCTGTGCATTTTCAGCTCTCAACTTTTCTACTTTCTTCTTATCCACAAAACTTGTACTAGATCCCTTAGAGATAGTCTGCTGCATCTGAGCCTTAAGTCGTGCAATCTCAACCTCCTTTGCATTCAAGGTTATAATAAGATCATTTAGCTCCCGCTTGAGAGATTCTTGCTGCTCAAGAAGATCAGACACATGAGACTTACCCTTGACCTTTCTTTCACCACATTCACATTCCAAGAGGGTTGCAGGAGAAAACATCTGCTTCATTGTACCTGGCACTCTTCTGCCAAGAGTTACACGAAAGTGTTCAAACACATAGTTTAGCAGGTACCCATAAGGTTTGCCATGTCTGGCAGTTTTCCAAGTCATCACCATGTGCATGTGTTCAAGCATGATTGCTGAAGGTTGATAGCCTTAAGTTCATCCAACTGTTCCATGACGAACAAATCTGCGGTAGAGGCTACAGTTCTCTCCTTACTCCTTGGCACCAAGACCTTGTTGATGAACTCAAACATCAACTCATACTCTCCCCTTAGGAACTTCTTAGGTATACCAACACGTTTTATGTCCCCACGCTTGGTAGCCCTTTGAACAAAATTATTGGAAGGTTTGCAACCTTCAATGGACCGGATCCCAGTTACATGAACACTCAAAATGGTACCCAATTGTTCTTCATTCGGAGAGATCTTTACCCCTCGGACAGTAGTCTGAATGCCTCCATCATTGAGAAGCTTCATCTTGTAGTAAAATTCCCGCACCACTAGCTCGTGCAAATAAGGTGTTGGCTCTTCAAACATGTGTTCCCAACATTGTAATGACACAGAATCAAAAAGAGTAGACATACCATATTCTGTGAGGATATCTGGATCAAACACTCTCCCATTCAACACTTTTGTTTCTCCATCTCTGTCATACGCTCTTCTATAGTTATAATCTTTTCTTCCACTAGCTTCTGGACAAGCGAACCTGGTCCCATTACAGGTTTTGGTTTCAAGGGAGTCTTTTTGGACACCTTGTCCCTTTTCACTGGTGACTTCTTCACAGACTTAGGAACCCCTTTTGATTTGACCCGTTCATTTTCTGCCTCCTTCTTCCATTTTTCCACACCCCTAATAATATCTTCAGATTCTGTTTCACTTGAGCCTATATGTTGAGGCGTTGAGGTAGGTTCCTGAGTAGGCACACTAAGATCCCTTTTTCATCTTCGATTTCTCTATGTTTGGACCTTGTTTGCCACCAAGGCATCTCCTAGTAATTTTTTGTACCACCCCTCTTGTTGCATATCTTCTTTTGTCTCCTTTGGTTGAGACTCCACCATTTTTACTTTTCCCTTTCTTTTTCTTTTCTTTTCAGACTCAGTAGGTTCATCCTCAAGTTTAGTCTCAAGTACGACATCAATTTCTTCTATATCTGAGACAGCCGTAGTCAAAGCATTAGCACCTCGAACCCCTTTTCTATGCCAGACTAGAGGAGTTTCTTCTTCATTCTCATTCTCACTGTCAATCCCAAAGGATTTAGGAGTTTGGTCGAACACTAGTTGAGCACTGTGAGGGATCCGTTCCGGCGATCTGGACTCTTGTTCCAAAAAGGTTGACTGAATATCCCCTCTGAGAGAAGCCAAACTTTGTACGACCACCAATTCCTCTGCCGCTGCTAGAATGTTGGACTATATACCCTTGCCCTCAAACAAATCTCATTCAAACCATCTTTCAGACATGGTAGATGACACAAGCCTTGGTTGAGACACAACTTCTAGGTCTTCAGTTGGTGTCTCCAAGGGTAGGTTTCACAACCGAATCAGCCTCAGAATTTAGGGAATCTTTGCCTGATAAAACTAATGTTGGAGAACAAGGAAAAAATTCCCCAGGGTTGAGTATAGGAGATGCCAAAACTTCAGTGTGGGGTGTGATATATTCATCAGTCTCACCAACCCCACATACTGGCATGGACGGAGATCCTTTGGGGAGAGGAACTGAGAAATTGAATGAAATGGGATTTTCAATTTCTTGGGAGAGAGGAAGTTTTGAAGAAGAAGAAAAGTTAGACATTTTCTCAAGAGATAAGGAAATGACAGTTAGATGAACAATGAGAGAGTTCGAAGGAGAGTTGGAAGAATTTGTGATGTTTGAATTCTCCCAAAACGGTGTATTTAACAAGGTATCGGGTCCCTGAACAATAGTGACTCTTAGTTTTAAAGCGAAAAGACGTCTGCAACTGACACAGTAAATGGGAAGATGACACGTGGCAGTGACCGTTGACAAAAAGCCACGTAGAAAAAAGTGATACTAACCTTCTGGGGACCAAGTCCCTCTCTATAGCTGCCCTGCCTGCCATTGTTAAATCTTCCCTTTAACCAACATGTCATAAGTATGTACCTGCAGTATGGTACGATATGTGAGTTCACAAACATAAAGTAGTAAAACAAGTATAGATACATGCCCTCCCTATCATAGTCAAAAGAGAGGTTTCATGCAAATTTATTGTGGAATCAGGTGATCTTGTGCATCCCCAACTTCAATCTATTCTTGATGAAGTTCTCTTTTCTCAATGCCTTGGTAAAGATATCAGCCACTTAATCTTTTGTCTTGCAGTATCTCATCACTACATTGTTCTTCTCAACATTGTCCCTTAGAAATTGATGCATCACATCTATGTGTTTGGTCCTCTTATGCAGGACAGGATTCTTGGCCATGTTCATTGCACTTGTATTGTCGCATATGAGAGGAATGGTGTCTGTGAGAACACCAAAATCTTCTAGCTGCTTCTTGATCCACAAAAGTTGAGCACAGGATGATCCAGTAGCCACGTACTCCGCTTCTGCAGTTGATAAAGCTACTGAATTATGCTTCTTGGTCCCCTATGAAATTAGTGATGACCCTAAGAAATAAGCCATACCTGAAGTGATCTTTCGATCAACAAGAAAACCTGCATAATCATGATCAGCATACCCAATTAAATCAAATGAGTCACCAGAAGGATAGAAGAGGACCAGGTCCTGTGTTCCCTTCAAATATCTCAGTATTCACTTTATTGCCTTTAAGTGTGATTCCTTTGGAGCTACTTCCACATCCCTACACTGAAGACTATATATGTCCTTCTAGCAATGAGATAGAGAAGTGACCCGATGATTCCCTTGTACATGGACTGATTCACATCAACTCCTTCTTCATCTATTTCGAGTCTGACGCTTGTGCTCATGGGAGTGTCAAGAACTTTGGCCTCAAGCATGCTGAATTTCTTAAGCAGTTCTCCTATGTACTTCTCTTGGCATATTGATATGCTCGGAGGGGACTATTAATTTGCAAGCCTAAGAAGAACGTAAGCTCTCCCATCATGCTCATTTCAAATTCGCTACTCATTAAGGCTACAAACACCTTGCACAGTGAATCTGAGGTGGCTCCAAAAATAATATCATCTACATATACCTGCAAAATCAGAAGCTCCTTACCTCTTGACTTCAATAACAAGGTGTTGCCAATTTTACCCATTTTAAAATTATTTGTTAGAAGAAATTTTGACAGGCGCTCATACCAAGCTCTAGGATCTTGTTTTAGACCATCCAAGGCTTTGTCCAGTTTTAGCACATGGTTTGGCAGATCAGCATCTTCAAAACATGGAGGTTGTTTTACATACACCTCCTCTTTCAGATACCCATTCAGGAAATCACTTTTAACGTCCATTTGAAACAGCTTGAACTCCATGTAGGTGGCAAAGGCTCTTAGAATTCTAATGGCTTCCATCCTGGCTACAGCTGCAAGGGTCTCATCATAATCAATCCCTTCATCTTGATTATACCCCTGCACCACTAGTCTTGACTTATTTTTGGTGATAGTTCTATGCTCATCCAACTTGTTTCTAAACACCCATCTGTCCCAGTAATGGTTCTGGTGAGAGGTCTGGGGACCAGGTGCCACACTTTGATCCTTTCAAACTGATGAAGTTCTTCTTGCATTGATGTTACCCAGTCATCATCCTTTAAGGCCTCCTTGGTGTTCCTGGGTTCAATGGTAGATATGAAGGCCGAGAAGGCAACTAAATTCCTTCTTTTTTATCTAGTCTGTATTCCAAAGTCAAGTGGAGAAAAAAGATTGTCCAAAGGGTGAGAAGATTGATGTTTCCATCCACACTTTCTTGTTATCTCCTCTTCAAGATCAGAAACATATTAATCTTCTTCAGGTTCTTTGTTCTGAGAGTCTCCCTCCTGAGCTTTCCTAGAGGGACCAAGTTCCTCTATGGGTTCTGCACTTCTTTCTTCATTTGAAATATGTTCAGCTACATGAGTTTGGACTACCCTGTCTTGTTGACCCTCCATTAGTTTCTCTAATTTAGTGTCTTCACTATGTTTAGGATTGTTTAGATCATCAGATTCATCAAATATCACATGCACACTTTCTTCCACACGCAGAATTCTTTTATTGAAAACTTTGTAAGCTTTGTTGGTTGAGGAATAACCGACAAACACCCATTCATCACTCATTGCATCAACCTTGCCAAGATCATACTTTCCATTGTTCAATACAAAGCACTTGCAACCAAAAGCTTTCAGGTGACTAAGTGATGGTTTCCTTTCATTCAGCAGCTCATAGGGGTTCTTTTTTATTACTGACCTGATGAGACATCTGTTTGTAACATACCAAGTTGTGTTGACTGCTTCAGCCCAAAAGTTCATTGCAAGTCTTGAGTCAATCAACATGGTTCTCGCAATATTTACCAGGGTCATGTTCTTCCTTTCCATGACCCCATTTTGCGGGGAAGTTTTGGGAGCAGAAAAATTGTGATAAATCCCATTTTCAGCACAAAAGCCTTCGATTTGGGTATTTTCAAATTATGTACCATTGTCTGGTCTGATACTTGCAATTTTTTAGTTTATCTTTAGCTGAATTACTTTAGCAAAAGTGATTAGTATGCCAGTTGTCTCGTCCTTGGTCCGCAAGAACATGTTCCAAGTGAATCTTGAGAAATCATCAACAATCACTAAGATGTACTTCTTACCTTCTCTGCTCTGAAATCTAACAGGTCCACACAGATCCATGTGGAGAAGTTCTAGTGGTCTGGTTGTGCTGATGCCTTTCTTTGGCTTGAAAGATGATGTCGTTTGCTTCCCTGTTACACAGGCATCACAAACCTTGTTGTCAGAAAACTTCATCTTAGGCAATCCACGGACCAGGTCCTCTGCAACAAGTTTTTTCAGCAAGGATGAGCTCACATGTCCTAGTCGTCTACGCTGAAGATTTGGATTGTCCGTCTGAGCACTTAGCAAATTGTATTTCATCCCATTCAGATAATGAACATTATCTATAGAATGTTTTGCTGATCTTCTAATTCTCTCAATACCTAGAATGAGTCCCTCTTTCCTATCACCAAATGACACACCACCGCCCTGGTGTGCTTCCAAAGAGAGGAAGTTTTGAGTATCTCTAGTCATATGCTTCGAGCAACCACTGCCCATGTACCAGTATTGACTGCTTCCTCTCTTCTGCACAAGAATCACTTATTAGAATTAGGAACCCACTTGAGATGGAGTTCTCGAGAAACCTTCATATCCATAGAGGTAAAGTATTCTTGCTAAAATGGTAACTTGGACTAGGTACCTTCCTTTTCTCTACCTTTCTTTTTCCTGACTTAGGGAAGTTCTCCTGATTTTCTTTTACCCTTTTTAGAGACTCACATTTTTTCTTCAGATGACCGTTTATTCCATAATGGGTACACAAAAGATTGTCAGAGACAGATACATATTTACTATGAGGATTGTTGGGAGGTTCTATCTTTCTATACCTTAAGCCTTTTCTTCTGTTGAACTTCTGATTAGCTAAGTTTGAAAGAATCTAAGACGAATCAGTCCATTTCATGGAATGGTTTAGCTCTTCTCTGATCTATCTTAAGTCCTTCATTAGTTGTGAATTCTTTTCAAGAGAAACAACTAAATTAGACTAAGATGTTTTCAACCTTTCTTCTAATTCAACCTCAAAACTACTGAGTTTTTATTTCCCCCCTTTAGAGGTACCAGGTTCCTCGTTAGGCTGCAGACTCTCAGTTTCTAGAATACTTACCCTAACTCTTATTTCAGATATTTGAGAGTTAAGGGTGGTTTTTTCATCCTCACATAGACTCGGTTTTTCACTTAAAATCATATTATCAGTGGTTAGTTCATCTACTGAGTCAATTAGCACAACAACAAGTTTTCTCAATCTCGTAATGGATAAACTGTCTAGGTCACTTGTGAGATAAAAAAGGGTTACCTCATCCTGGTTCTCTTCGTCGTCCAATTTTTCCATCAGTGAGAATAGAGAGTTGAACATAGTTTCATCATCATTGACAGCCATCATCGACATGTCTTCATGATTTTCTTCTTCTTCCTCAGATTTGCTGGAGGAGTTTCCCCATACTGTAAAGGCTTTCTTCACATCTTGATCAGCATGGGCCTTTCTTTTAGCATGGTTAGGGACCTTGTCCCTTCTCTGAGGTTTGAAATCTTGAGTTTCCTGCTTCTGGCTCTGACAGTCCCTTATTAATTGTCCAGGCTTTCCATATTTGTGGCAAAGATCATTTGCATTTGCCACTCTTCTCGTAGACCCTTTCTTCTAGAACCCTCAATGATTTTTGACTATCTTCTGGAACCTTCTGGTTAAGTAGGCCATCTCATTCTCCTCTTCTGACCCATCATTTAGAGACATCTTCAACGCTACTGATTTCTCCTTCTTTCTTTCTTTCATAGTTGACCCCTGTTGCCTGTTTAGCTCGTAAGTTTGTAGATTTTCGATCAAATCATCCATGGTGAGGACCTTTAGATCTCTTGCTTCAATGATAGCATTCACATTTCTCTCCCATGACTTGGGAAGTACCCTGAGAATTTTTTGAACTTGTTTGCTTGGGTGGATAGGCTCACCAAGACACCTCAGTTTGTTGGTGATAGAGATGAACCTTATATGCATCTCATGGATGGTTTCACCTTCCTTCATAATGAAATTCTCATGTTGAGTCGTTAGTATATCCAGCTTGGAATCCTTTACTTGAGTCGTTCCTTCATGAGTTGTTTTGAGATAGTCCCATACTTCTTTAGCAGTTTCATAGGCAGAGATCCTGTTGTACTCATTTGGACCAATCCCACACACTAGCAACTTCTTTGCTTTTTAGTTCTTCTCGATATTTTTCATGTCAGCTTCATTGTATTCCCTTCTAGTTTTGGGAATTACTTTGGTGAGTTCTCCTTCCTCTACATCTTTGGTGGGGATGTACGGTCCGTCAAGAATCACATCCCACAGCTCAGTATCTTCAGCATTGATATAGCCATCCATTCGTGTCTTCCACCGTCCATAGAATTGTCTGTTGAATCGAGGTGGTCGAATGGTGGACTGACCTTCTTCCAGGCTTGGTGGAGCAGCCATTCCTTCAGGATATTTTGTTTTCTTGGTGTTAACCAGTGGAAAATTCAAAGCTCTAATACCACTTGTTGGAATGTATGCGTCCACTAACTACCATAGGACCAGGTCCTTTATACAGTAATGATACACAAAAGTAAATACTGGAAGTAAAGATAACACATACAACTTTATGTGGAAACCTCCTTGCTCAAGGGAGTAAAACCACGACCTGTCTCACAGGATTTTCAAACAGTTTGTACTAATCTTTTCAAGCAAAAGTAAAACACAGTTTACAACCACACAAGAGATTAACCGCCTAATATACACACTAAGTAATACAACATATTACTTAACGAGCCTAAGTAATGCATGCATTGCCCACTATACTAACCTTACTGATTAATATAGACTTTTAACGTAAGACACAAAGTTGCCCTCAACTATGTTCTTACAGTGATTCACATAAGGTTATGAAATGTTTCTAACACAAGTGAAACGAATCCTACAAGATAAGCACAAATACAAGCAATCAAAATAAAAACAGGTTCAGGAAGCAATTTTTCAATCGATGAGGTCCCTTATTGTTTTGTTGGAGCTTGAATTTTTCCTCTATTTGAATGAATGAATTGATATGTTTTTTGTCATGTTGAATATATCAACCATAAAGAATTATTAACCGTTGGACAAACAACCTCGTCCATTCTGATTCGTTTAGTACGTTGGCGCCTCACCAACCTCTGACAAGACAGCTTTCCAGCTATATGGCACATTGCCCTGGACGAGAACATTCTGCAGAGGACCGGGTCCCTACATTTGTGAGGATCATCAAAACATCTTAAACAATGAGACTTATCACATCAGGGTCAAGGGCCTAGAGGAATAAATCCCTGAGACAATTTACATCACCAATGGGGATTCGACCCATATTATGGTATAGCTCAAGAAACTGGTGATGTACAGATGGAAATAGAATGACCATCGCCAGAAGGTCTTGGATGAAATAGAGATGACAACAATGTACAGGAACGCCAAAAGGACAAGGACACTTATTGTTGAAAAGGGAAAGAGATCGAAGATCTTGATCCAACAATCGTTGAGGATACAAATACTATGGGTATAGAAATGGGGTTAAGGTATGTGCCTTGTAGGAAACGTTAATGAAAATTTTTAAGACAACTGAAAAATAGAAAGGTAGGGATCGTTGCAGTAAGCAAAAACTGATGCCTAAGAAGGTTACTGCTAATTTAATGGCAACAGTTTCACAGAACCTACTAAGATATAAGATGTAATCCTATAAGGAATGGAGGCCTGATTTTTAGATACAAGGAGATGTTACTTCCATGATGACTCAACATAAATTATCAACTGTTAATAATAGCTGGGAGAATTTTTTGGTTGATTAAGGATCTACCAGTAACTAAGCTACTATAACACCAACAAATAAAACACTAGTCCTTATGTTGTTATTATTTGTTCCTGTAATAGCAATTGAGTTACTAGTAGATCCTTCATCAACCAAAAATTTCTCCTGGATTTTTATAACATTTGGTGATTTCTTTGATGTCATCATGGAATACATCCTTATGCACATTCTTATAAGCAATAAATGAAAATATCTACATGTCCTTGAGCTATGCACCAATCATATGAAATTATAGTAGTGATCAGCAGATGAATTTATAACCATCTTTATTTTTTGATGACTTATGAAGCGCATGGTATGTTATTGACAATATATATGGTTATCAATGCATCGACAAATAACTACTATAACTTCATATGATTTGTGTAGAGATCAAGGACATGTAAATAATTTAATTTAATGCTACTTATTTTATTGATGCAACCCGGAAGGGAACTGTTAAATGATTCATAAATCATTCATGGTAAGTACCGAATTATTCAATTTTTGAAATAGTTAAAAGAATAAGATAACGATCGTGGTTAGTCCGTTAACTTATATTGATTGATATTACTAATACTGTGTGTTCCTGAATTTCCCCGCTTACAAAATGGTGAAGTGAAACAAGGAAATAGATATTGTTAGGGGAAACAAGGGTACATAGGAATATTTGCATAGCGAGATATGTTTGTTGTAGTGAAGCTGCCGTATACCTTGTATCCTTGAGACTTGGCTCAAAGAAAAATAGAACAGTTTGTGTTCTAACTATCACATTCAAGATCATATGCTCTACTCTTACCATGCAAATACCTAATCTACTATTCTTTGAAAACATAACAACAACAAGATACCCCGTGATTCCCACTAAGTGGGCTCTGGGAGGGTAATGTGTATGAAGACCTTACCACTACCTAGTGAAGGTATGAAGGATATTTCCAAAATACCCTCCACTCAAATGCAATTATTTGCTAATATAGAGACAAGAAATAACTAGAAAAGTTAGTCAACATGAAAAATTAACTTGATATTTTAAATAATGTGACATTATGCATTGACCACGTTAGATGTGCAAGATGGAAGATTCGCATGATGTGATGCCCATTTTAGACTTCGTTAATTCATTACAAACTTTGTAAGGAACTGAGATTTGCTATTGTTAGAGTAGGAATAGAAGAAGAATAGTATAGACAATTCTACTTAGAATAGAATAAGAATGGTATATAGAATCCTACTTGGTAAAGGATTGTATTTTAGTGTCTATAATCAGGGGCGGACCTACCAAGGTTCAAGTGGGTTCATATGAACCCACTTGGTTGAAAAATAACACCGTATATATATGTATATTTTATTAGTTTTTAAAATTTTATATGTATATATTAACTTTTGAACCCACTAACACAAGTGTGACCCTTGGCCAAGTGGTGAAGAGGGTTCAATTTTCCCAGCCAACCCGAGTTCAAATCCCTGTTGCCACATTTTAGTTCTATTTTTTATATCTTGAACCCACTTCGTAAAAATTCTGGGTCCGCCACTGTCTATAATAGCCTTTTTGGATTGACTTATTGCTTTTGGCTTAAAAGCCAAAAAGTCATAACAGAGGATTTCTAACTTATATCCTTTGGGTTACTTTTTTTATTTTTACTTAGAAACAAGTGCTTAAAATATCATTTTAGTTTTATCCAAACATTGTAAAGTACTTAAAAGCTACGTTACCTTAAAAGCACATAAAGCAAGTCAATCCAAGTAGGCTCTAAATAAGATCTTTGTGTAATAATGTAAATGCAAAAATCCATAATATTTTTCTCCTATAATTCTCACATCGTATTAGAAAATTGGTGAGAAACTTCAAGGGAAGAAACTCAATCAAACAGGGCACTCTGTGTCAACTTCCAACTACTCTTGTGACTGACTTGTGAAATATTTTGCTTCATGGGTGTTGAGTGAAAAGCAACACAACCACGAGTCTCGATGTTGCTTCACATGTCTTAGCTCCATGTACAAAAATATAGTAGACTCGAGTCTGATAGTATGATCCTTAGTTATGGGACAACTCAACTCAACTTAACCTTTTCTTCTTTTGCATTATTCTTTTGATTGACTCAGTATGTACGGGGTCTATTTTTCACTTATCAGTTATTTGGTATCGAGTTCTAGAGTAGGAGCTGGAGTGTGTCCCTGATGAGTCTAGATGTGGTTTTATGGTATTATTTGGGCCACTATTGAGTTGGCAAAGGAATTTGACTCATTGGAGTTTGTTTTCTATGGTTTGAGCTTGTATAGCTTATTATTGCTCTAGATTTAAGGCTCCCATTTGCATCTCATTCAGCCGGGTTAAGTTCATAATTATCCCCCATTGATCAGTTTCCAGTCCTGAATGGGTTATTCAACTTTATGTTCGGCCACACTTATCCTTTAAGTCTTGGCTGAGGGGTACTTTTCCCCTTTAATCACTTTCAATTTCTGACTGGGTGACTAACCCTTTGATCACTTTCAACTCCTCATTAATTAGGTGACTCTACATTATTCCTTTTGTATCTTTACCGCAGTTGCTATCTGAGAAAGGTTATGGCACTTCTACAAATACCCCTAGTTTATCTTATTTATTTCCTAGCTATTTTACATACCTATCATTCTTATAGAGGTCCGCTTGGCTTTTATTTAAATTTGTGCACGAGTGTACCTTCCAGGTTAATGGGGTCTAGTTAGGTTTAGTTAGTTGTACTTCATTTCTTTTCTTAGTACACTACTGTGCATTCCCTTTAGCTTTCCGTTCATTGACCTCTGTTGTGTTTAAATTCTACCATTTTATATTGATTTTACTTTTTATTTCTTAATCGGTTTATGATGCCTACAAAGTACCTAATATTTTGATACTCATGCTACACTATGCATCTGTTTTGTGATATAGCTCCGAGCACTAGTTATCAATGTTGAGATCCAACTTGCAATAACTGGATTCGGAGGCTAGGGTGAGCACATGTCGTTTAGGACTCTACATGTCTCCATCTGTATTAGATGACTAGTCTTTTGATTTTTGATAGAATTATATTCTGTAAATTTTGGGTCCACTTTTGGGACTTTTACTCATCATGTTAGCATCTTTGTACTTGTGTCTTACATGTTCTGGGGGATCTTATTTATGTATATATATATATATATATATACTAGTTTGTTTCCGCTTATTTACCGATTTTTGTATTTAGATTATTTTTTCCACTTTGTTTCCTCTCTTACACCCATTACTTCTTATTACGGGTTACTGCTGGCTTACCTACTAGTGAGTGATAGTAGATGTCATCTCGACTCGACAAATTCATTCGGTACACATATTTTTCAACATTTTTGGGTTACTGGCTAGCTTACCTACTAGTGAGTGATAGTAGGTTTCACACCGTCAAGATTAAATATTGTTAATTCTAAACGCAAATATGTCTTAGACATTCTTGAGGAGACAATAATGATGGGTTGTAGACCCATTCATGCTTATATGGATTAGAATGTCGAACTCCTTCCACGATAGGGGGGGGGCACTATGTAAGTATTTGAAGTTAGTTTATGACCCTTGGATAGTCATTGGGATGCAATTATTTATATTCTCTGATATATAAAGCCAGCTCCAAGTAAAAGACTACTCTTTAAGGATTGAAGTTAGGAGTATATCACTAGATAGGTTGACGCTAATCTGGCAGGATCACCCCCGGATAGATGTTCTATATCTTGGTATTTTATTTTAGTACGAGGTAATTTGGTGTCTTGGAAGACTAAGAAATAGAGTGTCATTTCTCGATCTACAGAAGAAGCAGAATATCGAGAAATGGTTGTAGCAACTTGTGAATAGTGTTGATAAAACACTTGCTTAGAGAATTAAAATTTGGAGAAATCGATCAAATGGAACTTGTGTGATAATGTAGCGCCCTTCATATTGCATCAAATCCACTATTTCATGTGAGAACTAAGCCATTGAGATTGATTTCCATTTTCTCAAAGAAAAGATAATCTCAGAGAAAAGACAATCTTAGGAGATATAGTTACAAAATTTGTGAAGTCAAGTGATCAACTTTCAGATATCTTCAACAAGTCCCTCATGGTCCTCGTATTAATTACATTTGTGACAAGCTTGGTATATGTGACTTGTATGCACTAGTTTGATGGGGTTGTCAGGTTAGGGAACTAGAATAGTATATACAATCCTACATAGATAAGAAATAGGAATAGTATATAGGATCCTACTTGGTAAAGGATTGTATTGTATATCTATAAATAGGGTCTCTGTGTAATAATATAAATACACTATTCAATAATATTTTTTCTCATATTTCTCACAGATTCCTTGTAATTATCGACTCCAAATTTATCTATGTTGCACAGTTTCAAATAAAATCACTTTAACTTATCAAAATATTTCTTGTTTTTCCCTTACATGTTATAGGGTATAAAACTCACCCTGAATATTTTTATTTTCAATAAAATGGATCCAAATATAATGCCGAGGGATCTAGGAAATGAAGGGCCGAAAAAATGGTCTGAAATATTAGAGAATTAAGTCTTCCTAAATCTATATGTTGCTCGGACTCTCCAAAGATGCATTACTTTTGGAGGATCTAAAACGCACCTGATGACATTTTGTGAAGAGTCCAAGAAGCATAGCTATAACCATCTTGAAAAGAAATATCCAAGGATAACACTTGTAAGAAAGAACATGTGGAGGTATTTATCAAAGAATATGAGTGGTGCTCCTAGCCTGCACAGAACAAAAGCACTAGTAGGACATGAGTACAAAAATGTTAAATAAACATGTAAATTAGAACACTTCTATAGTATGAAATGAGCTTAAAGTGAGTAAGACTGATCAAAAGATAGGTGAACAAGTGAGATGAAACAAATGGACACTCAGAAAATAGTAGATGTAGGAAACAATTAGTCATATGCCTCCAATCAGATATCAAAAGGGTGGATGAGGGAAAAACAAATATGAATGATAACAAAGGTTGACTCATAGAAGACTTAATAAAAATAATAATAGTTTTTTAGAGCAGAAAATTAGCTTCTTCCAGCAATCTAGAAGCTTCCTATGCTAGATTGATGTAGAGCTCCTTATGTCTTAGTGGTTAATAGGAAAGAAATGCTTAAAATGATAGTTGGAGTTAATACTTTGGTGTGAAGATTACCATGACGTGCAATAGAAAATGCATCAAAAGTTAACCAAACAATAAACTGGAAATATAATAAGGCCCATCATGTGTAAGATTGCATAATAAGATGGTTTAAAGCAGTGGCGGATCTATGAAGGGATGTGGGGTTGCCACGCCACCCCCGAACTTCGACGAAAACTCTATATATACATAGGTATATATATATAATATTTATATAAATATAAAGCATGCCACCCAGAGAACAAAACTGGCTTGTGGTGCCACGGTAGGAGGGCAACTTTAGAAGGCTGATGTTGCGAGTTCGAATCCCATTTATACCTATTTTTTTGAGAAATTTGTTGCAGACGTTTTTTAAGAGAAAAAAAAAGGCTCCAAGCACGTTTTTTTTAAGGAAAAACAGCTGGCACATTATTTTATTTTATTTTTATAATTATTATTGACTTAAATTAAATTAATTACATTATTACTCCTTTGACTTTTCTTTTATTTGGCACCCACGAACTCTAAATCCTGGATCCGCCACTGGTTTAAAGCTATTTTAAAAAATGGATTATGGCAGAGTAGTTTCATCAATAGTTATAGTAATTCATTTTGATGGGTTCTTGGTTGAATTATTTCAGGACTTCATAAAAGTTCTCACAATTAACATCTTTTTTCCTTTTTTATATATAAGCATCAACAAGAAAATCAAAGTTTTTGGAGTTGGGACTCGATCCCAGGTCGTCATTGGAAAGAAAGAATCTTGAGTGTGCCTACATAACCAGTTTCCCTTTCGGCTTCTATACAAGTGTGCTCCAGCTCCAAAGAAGTGCTCATATAAGATTTATACTCTCATCCAAATATATAAGGTGAAAATATCACTCAAGAGCTAATGAAATCATAATGACAACAATGAGAAGCTATGAATTAACAGTAGGAAAGGTAATATCATGCCATGACTTTTTTGAGCTTATAGAATTTCTTATGTATTGACTTTACCTATTTGTGGGTTGTAGTAGGTGTCATCATGACTCGAGAAATCCGATTGTGACAAAACAACACTCTTTATATATGAGACATTTACATGTCCTAATCTAGAATGACATCAAGAAATAGACTCAACCATATAAGCAGAAACAGATGTATTATTTCTAAAATCATCATAAATATGAAGCACAAAAAAACCACTAAAACATCCAATGCCCACAAAATTATTATTATTTTGTTAATATGGCCTCATTTTCGTCAAAATAAACCTTCACTCCAACTTTTCCTAATAATCCCACATAAATCAAATTGATTCGGATATTGGGAACACGCAACACATCACTTTTAAAATATTAATATTTT
Organism: Solanum piurae; assembly: GCA_029582685.1. Taxonomy (NCBI): domain Eukaryota; kingdom Viridiplantae; phylum Streptophyta; class Magnoliopsida; order Solanales; family Solanaceae; genus Solanum; species Solanum piurae. The sequence goes on from JAJOOO010005889.1 coordinate 59,940, forward strand.
TATGTATTATGTCAAACTTTTAAAATATAAAATATTTTTCACACATAATAGCAAATGTGAATATAACTTACTATGGAGAGGCTAACCAAGTGGTTGACTTCCTTGCTAAATTGGCATCCTCTAGTACAAACAGAACCTTCTACTGCTTTCAACAACAATATCCTAGAGAGGTTAAAGGTCTAATACAACTAAATAAAAGGCAGTGTCTTTCCATGAGAAGAAGATATGAATTTTATTATTGGTGTAGGAACTGATAAATATATATGTATAGCTAGAAGGATAGTTTAGTCTTTTGTATGATATTTACATATTATAAATACCTCGTGTAATTGGTTAATGTATTCATTCAAGATAGTTATTCATTCATGGTATCAGATACCCAGGCTCTCTCTAACTCTTTTTCTCCTACGTATCATCATGGTTTCATCTACCTCGCTCGGTACTCAAACCTCTTCTGCCACTTCCATGGCTACTATTCCCATTGCAGTTCCTATTCCGAATTCCGCTGTTTCTGTTTCCAATATCAAAAATCTGATTCCTACCACTCTTGATTATACAAACTACATGCTTTGGAGAGAGTTATTTCTTCCCGTGTTTAAAGGACATGGTGTCTATGGCTTCATCGATGGAAGTCATCCATGCCCAGAACCTACTCTTACCATGGAGAACGGAACTTCGACTATTAATCCTGTTTTTCAACAATGGGTCCAACTTGACTCCATTGTTTTGTCATGGATACAAGCCACAATCTCTCAAGAGATACTTCAGGCAATTATTCGTCCTAACAGCAGTCTTACTGCTCGCGAGGCATGGCTACAGATTGAATGTCTTTTCCGTGATCATGCTAGTTCCCGAACTCTCCAACTTAAGGTTCAATTTCATAATCTAAAGAAAGGTTCTCTTTCTATCTCTGATTATGTGCACCGCCTCAAATCCATTGTCGATGCCTTGATATCAATTGGTAATCCTATCTCTGATTCAGATCTTGTTCTCCAAGTTCTTTTTGGCCTACCTTCCGAATAGCTCTCTGTTAGCACTTCAATCTCCACCAGAATTCCACTTCCTTCTTTTCTTGAGACCAGATCTCTTTTATTTCTTCATGAGACTCAATTAAATAGTCTTTCCTCTGCCGCATCAGATTCTTCTACTGCTTTACTAGCTAAACATAATTTATCTTCTCAAGGACGTGGACGTGGAAGAAATTCTAATGGTGGTCGTCATGACAATGGTGGTCATGGTAGAGGCCGCAACAACGGCTACCACATAAACTATTCCACTACTCCTCTCCAATTTGCTCCACGTCCAAATACTTCTTCCATTCTAGGTCCAGCTCCACACACTAGTACTTCTCCGTTCTATCGTAGTTATCCAGCAGCGCTTTCTCCTTTTCAATGTCAATTATGTTTTCAACCTACTCATACTGCAAGAGATTGTCCATCTCTTAGTTCTAAAGCACTCTTTTCTGATCTTCAATCTTTCTCGTCTGCGCATTCTTATGATTCGACAGGTCATACTCCTTGGTATGTCAACACGGGAGCCTCTTCACACATGACACTTAATCCTTCGCATCTCTCTTCTGTTCAACCCTATAATGGTAATGATCGTGTTATGGTAGGTAATGGTAATCAAATCCTCATATCTTATACCGGTAATAATACATTCTCTACTCATTCTTCCACTTTCTCTCTAAAAAATGATTTAGTTGTTCCAACTCTTTCTTGCAATTTATTAAGTGTTCGTAAATTTACTTCTGATAATAAATGTTCAATTGACTTTGATGCTTTTGGTTTTTCAATTAAGGACTTCCAGACGAAGAGAATTCTTCTCAGGTGCAATAGTTCGGGTCCCCTTTACTCTTTCTCTCCATCAACTCCTGCGGTTGCTGCTCATCATGCTTTTGTTGCTTCCCATGCTTCTCCAACTCTCTGGCATCGTCGTCTAGGCCACCCTAGTATAGGTGTTCTTTCTAGTCTAGTTAGAAATAATAATTTGCAATTCTCTTTTTTCGCAGCGTTTAGATTTTCTTTGTAATGCCTGTCAACTTGGCAAGCACACAAAACTACCATTTAAGGAATCTATATCTTTTTCTACTTCTTCATTTGAATTGATTCACAGTGATATTTGGACCTCTCCAATTCCCTCTTTTACTGGTTTTTGTTACTATATTTTATTTCATGACGATTTTACTAAATTTACATGGGTGTTTCCAATTCGATGCAAATCAGAAGCATTTCTTATGTTCAAAACCTTTTACTCTTACGTTTTAACTCAATTTTCGGTCAAAATTAAATCACTACAATGTGATGGAGCTGCCGAATACGTCAAACTTGCTTCTTTTCGTGAGTTTTTAAATTCAAATGGTGTTTGTCTTCGCATTTCATGTCCACATACTCACCAGCAAAATGGTAAAGCCGAACGAATGCATCGCACTATACTAAATATGCTTCGGTCTTTACTCTTTCAATCTTTTCTTCCATTTCAATTTTGGGTTGAAGCCCTTAATACTGCTGTACATCTCTTAAATATTCTACCTTCTTCCAAGCTCAAGTTTAAAACTCCCTATGAACTTCTTTTTGGTAAACAACCCTCGTATCATCATTTACGTGTATTTGGTTGTTCTTGTTTTCCTAATCTTTGTGATTATGTACCACATAAGTTGAGTCCTCGATCTAAACATTATATTTTTCTTGGTTATCCTTCAAATTATAAAGGTTTTAGGTGCTTTGATCCTTTAGAAAATAAAGTTTTTATTTCCCGTCATGTTATTTTTAAAGAGGACTCTTTTCCATATCCTTCCTTAATTTCTCAGTGTATATCTCCAAACACTTCTTTATCTTCCTTTAAAAGTCCATCATCACTGTTATTTCCTTCTCTCACGTCTCCAAATATTTCTCCTACTTTATCTCCAAATAGAGTTTTCAATTTGCATACTTCTTCTCCTAATCTGGAATGCTTTAGTCCCCTGCCGACACATTCCTCGTCTTTCTCACCTACTCCAATAAGTCCATCTAGTACTTATCCTAATGTAACATCCTCACCACTGCCAGCTTTTAGTCCTTCTCTATCTAGGACTCAATCTTCTCTATCTCCAGTAACTACTTCTCCTAATTTACAAGGACTCTATCCAGGGACAGTTCCCTCTGTATCTCAAACGCAAAATGTTTCATCTCTTGATTCTAAAGTACATTCGATGATCACCCGAGCACAATCTGGAAAGCTCAAACCCAAAATTCTTCCTTCTTTATTTTCTCACATATCTTGTCTTTCATCTCAACCTTCTCTTCCTCCTGAACCCAATTCATTTTCTGAGGCCAATAAAAATCCAAACTGGAAAAGGGAAATGGCAGATGAATACAACTCCCTCATCGCCAACAACATCTGGGACTTAGTGTTGCCCTCTACTAATGCGAATGTCATTGGTTGCCGATGGGTTTATAAAGTGAAACAAAAATCTGATGGCTCGCTTGACCGCTATAAAGCTCGTCTGGTTGCTTAAGGTTATAATAAAAAACATGGATTAGACTACGATCAAACGTTTAGTCCTTGTAATGTGTATGTCTCTTAAATGCTTTATTGTGTAAAGGTGGAAAGGATGATTGGTAAGTTCACTTGTGGTGACCTTAAGGTTATACCTTAGTGTGGGTGGTGGTATGGGATGCTATCCATACATTGCACAAGGTATAGCTTGAGGGTTACTTGAGGTGGAGGCTAAAGGTAAAGGTAAAGGTTTACATGTTGATATTGTTAAAATGTGATGTTATGTCTTGTATGATGATTATAATTGTATTTGTTGCCTCTTATGCTATTGTTCATGATATTTCTATAAAGTGGCATCATGCATGGTTTCTAACCGAAATGTCCCTTTTTAAAGCATGTTTTTGCATGGTCATCATACTTAGTAAATTTTTGTGTGCTAACCCATTCTTCTATGTTTTTACTACAAGTGTAGGTTCCAGCAAGTGGTTGCTTCTATCTAGATTGAAGTGTTTGGATTGCTATTTTTCCAAGATCAAGTGGTACGTTCTCATAGATCGAGAACAAGTGTCTTTTTAGAAGTTTCATTCTTTTCATGTAATAGACTACTTTAGAATTCTATTGTAAAGGGTCGTGTCCCTATTTTGTTAAACATTATGTCTAAGATGGCCATGTGAGATATAGACTTCCGTTTGCATTTAAATGTCTTTGAATGATAGATTGTATGATTTTTGAATAAAAAGTTTTTAATTCCGTACTATTTCTATTACCTATGCAATGGATGATCTATGAGGCTTGTATAAGACCCCCTTTGGGTCGAGTATGCCGTGTCGCATCTAGGGGCTAGCTTTGGGTCATGACAAATATGGTATCAGAGCACAAGGTTTTGGGAATGATTTTTTTTGGTTGATGTCTCACAAGCCACGTCTAGTAGAGTCTTGTTCAACGGTGTAAGTCGTGACACATCTATGAGCAAGAGGCTATAGGACATTAGAAAGTTACACTTCTTTGATATTCTTGAAGTTGTTCCTTAGAGTTTGGTTTTATAAGTGTCCTTTTCCTAATCCTTCTCTGGTGTTTATAGGATATGAATACAAGAAGGAAACCCGCAAGGAGAGTGGAAGAGGAGAATGTGAATGAGGGAGTTTTTCCCCAAGATCCTCAAGGTCCTCAATGTGGCCAAGTTCCTCAAGAGAATGAATTTTCGGTGGATCCCCCGGCCATGACTAATGAGGAGATTAGGTCGGCTTTTCTAACCTTAGCCCAAGCCATGATGACTCAAGTGAATAATATGTGGGGCCTAGAGTGAATGCTATGAAGAGTACTATGGCTTCTAGGTTGAGAGACTTTGTGAGGATGAATCCTCTGGTTTTCCTAGGTTCTAAGGTGGGAGAGGATCCCCAAGAGTTTTTGAATGAGGTGTATAAGATAGTCAATGCTATGGGGCTATCTTCTACGGAGAAAGCGGAGTTGGCTTCCTATCAATTGAAAGATGTGGCCCAAGTGTGGTTCACTCAATAGAAAAGCAATATGCCTTTAGAAGCGGGTCCTATAGAATGTGAAGAGTTTAAGAGAGCATTCCTTGGTAGATACTTTTCCCGTGAGAAGAGGGAGGTTAAAGTAGAGAGTTTATAAACCTTGAGCAAGGGAGCATGAGTGTGTAGGAGTATTCCTTGAAGTTTACCCTATTGTCAAATTATGCTCCATCTTTTGTGTTCAATCCTAGAGATGAGATGAGTCGTTTTGTGACCGGTGTGTCCGACATTATTAAAGAAGAGTGTCGTACGACGATGCTTCATGATGATATGAACATTTATAGACTCATTGTGTATGCTCAATCTATTGAGGAATCCAAACTTGAGAGGAAAAGTAGAGAGTTGAAGGGGGTAGATCTGATGAGCAAGGTCAAACTAGGTCCAAAAAGAGGTTCAACAACCAAGATTCTTCAATGGTTAACAGTGATAGGGTGTCTAACCCTAATTCCCAAGGAGGGAGTGGAAGTGGTTCTTCTTTTGAGACGTCTAGATGTGCCAAGTGTGGGGAGCAACATTTGGGTAAGTGCCTTGACGGCACAGATGGATGCTTTGGATGTAGAAAGAAGGGTCATAAGATGAGGGATTGCCCAACACTCATGGAAAAAGGAAGGGAGGATAAGCAAGCTTCTCTTGGTGGCCCGGATCCTAATGCTCCAAAGAGAAACTGATTCTATGCACTTCAAGCCAAATAGGGCAAATGAGCTAATTCAGATGAAGGTACCGATAAGTTATAGTTCCTTTATGTTGTGATGAGGTTCCTATGTTGTTTTAATGTTAGCCTTAGTTGGGTTTTCTCCTAAGTGGGGGATAGTATGTTGAATAGTAAGGTTATTGAGAGTTTTGATATCCTTATCTCTTCCATTCTATTCTTATTCAAGCTTGAGACCAAGAGTTCCTTGTAGCTTATTTCATGTTCTGGAGTCATGTGTGATATTGTGTTTCCATGGTCTCATTATGTTATGCATGTTCTAGTTGGATTCTTGTTAGTTGAGAAAATGAGTTTTCATGATTTATTGTTCCTCATGTTGATTTGCATTTAGTATGAGTTGTTTGTATGCTTCATGAGGTTAAATGGTGAACATGCCTAAATGTGTTTTTATGAAGAATTTGCATAATGTGCTTTTATGAGAAAATTGCTTAAATTTGGTTAATTATGTTGTGATGAGCATGATGTGACTTGGAGAAAGGAAGTTCCTCCAATGAAATGAACAATGCGAAGTTTTGATGCATAATAAGTTTGTAGATGTAGTTCCTACCTTCTTGTTGGGTTTTGAGCCTTTGATGTTTCCTCCTATGTTTATGCATTTATATTGCTGTTTCATGCTTGTAGGGCCGCTAGTCTTGAGTCGTTAACTCCTTAATGTGTTTAAAGTATCATTCGAGGACGAATGTTTCTAAGTGGGGGATAATGTGACGACCCTAAAATCTAGTAGGTTGAACTAGAGCTTAACGAGTGTCGTTTTGAGTTAGTTTTGGGTTATGAGTGGTTAAATGTTGTCCCGAGCCATGGTTGAGGTGTTTAGGGGTTATACGTCAAGGTACGAACCCCCAAGGACCACCCTAAGGGTCCTTGAGGAGGACTCCTAGTCTAAACCCCAAGACCCTAAGGAAACCATGAGACTGCCCAAAATGAGGTGACCTACGAAAGGGGTCCACGCCCTGTAGGTCCATCCACGCCCCGTGGATGGCCTCCGTAGGTCATGGCCCCCAAAACCACCTCTTTGAACTTGGTGATGGAGGGACAATACGGTCCGTGACCCCATCCATGGACCGTGGAGAGGGTTTCGTGAACCATGCCTGTAATCTGGTTTTCTTCTCGGCCATTGTGGGGGTGAATTGGTAAATTCACCCCAAGTCATAATAAGAGTATGGACGGTTATTTAAAGTATATTAAGATATTTTAAGAGTATTAAAACATTAAAACCCTATTTTAGATTTTATTATTCAAATTCCTCAAATCAAAACCCCTCCCTCTCCAAATATCTTTTCTCTAGAACTCCATTGAAGACCAAAAGAAGAAGAAGGCTTAGGGTTGAAGAGGAAGGCTAATTGAGTGGATTTTCGTGGAATTCATCTATTAAGGTATGGGGATCCTTCATCTAGGGTTAGCTTTCACCCTAGAGTCAATTTGAAAGAAGTTTTCAAAGTCTTCAAGTTTCTCAAAACCCCTAGGTTTTTACTCAATCTCATGAGTTCTTTAATCAAATGTCTTCAAATGCTTTATAATAACAAATTATGATTGTTTTAATGTTTAATTGATTATTTATGATGAAAATACTCTATGAACCCATGATTTTTCTCAATTCCTGAATTGTGCCTTTATGAAGTGAGTTTGTTGATGATGAATGCATGTGAATCGAATTTGCCTAAATTGCTTTAAATTATTGAAGTATATCATTACCCATGCCCTAGTTGTAATGAATTGTTGGTGTGTTGGTGATTTGGAAGTATGATCCCCGAAGGGCAAGTTATGATCAATTACTTGTTGAATTTTGAATTGTGAATTAGATGTTGATCGACTTGAAATGTGGTAGTGTTTATTTACTATGTATATTGTGGTATTGAATTGATGGATATATTCCTTGTTCCCTACATGTGGAGGTTAATGCATAATTGTTACATGATGGATGTGTGTGATCTAAATGAATGAATGAGGATCATGTCTATATGCTAATTGTGTTAGGATTGAATGTTATCTCTCTATTAACACCTGTGAATGAAGATGATTATGTGAAAGGCTATTCTCACATACACACACACTTGAATGAAGAATGAATGAGGTTCAATGATAATGTTAATGATGAAGTACTTATTGAAAGGCTATTCTCAACTGTACACTAATGAATATTAATGATGTGTTGATTGAAAGGATATTCTCGATCTTACACTAATGAACGATAATGAGATTCTTAGATGAAAGGCTATTCTCATCTTCAAATCTATGAGCTATCCAATTAATGAATATTGAGTTTGAGATGGATGCCCTCACGTGAGTTGAGGCGGGGTGTGTAGTAATAATCTCTTATCCCTTAATGTGATAAATGTTAAAATACTATATGGGAATGTAGGCTAAGCACCGAGAGGATATTGAATGAGATGGAAGCCCTCACGTGAGTTGAGGCAGGGTTTCTAGTTGTAATCTCTAGAGATAGATGCCCTTACGTGAGTTGAGGCGGGGTATCTAGTAGCAATCTCCTTGTCCCTTAACTATGTGCCCACATAAGTCTAGCTAGTTCATCCACTTAAGCTAAATACCAGTTTACCTTAGGCAAGTAGACTAACCCTTACAATATGAGATGGTACATCAAATTCCATGATCTAGCTCTCATGGTCTATATCGGTTAAACACTTATTCCCATCATGTGAGATGTGGATTATAGTTTCTTGAGGAGTTCTTTAAAGTGTGGGTAGTAGTATGGGATGCTATCCATACATGGCACGAGTAGGCTTCAAGAGGGCTATAGTTAGTTCTTTAAGTCTTAACGACTAAATGTATGAAAGTCCTCTAAATGCATGAATGTGTCCTAAATGAACCTAATGAATAATGTTGGATTAAATACTTAAATGTAAAGATGCATGCTATACTTGGATTTTATTATGAGTTACTTCCTTGTCATGACTTTTGAGTGTGAATGTGACTTGTCTAGGGTGACTTCAAAGGAGTACTTAGTGTGAGTAGTAGTATGGGATGCTACTTGCACAATGCACAAGTATGATTTAGAGTTGTATTATATTTGGTCTTAATGTGATGATGTGACTCATGTAATGTGTATGTCTCTTATATGCTTTATTGTGTAAAGGTGGAAATGATGATTGGTAAGTTCACTTTTGGTGACCTTAAGGTGGTACCTTAGTGTGGGTGGTGGTATGGGATGCTATTCATACATTGCACAAGGTATAGCTTGAGGGTTACTTGAGGTGGAGGCTAAAGGTATAGATAAAGGTTTACATATTGACATTGTTCAAATGTGATTTTATGACTTGTATGATGATTATAATTGTATTCGTTGCCTCTTATGCTATTGTTCATGATATTTCTAAATGTGGCATCATGCATGGTTTCTAACCAAAATGTCCCTTTTTAAAGCTTGTTTTTGCATGGTCATCATACTTAGTACATTTTTGTGTGCTAACCCATTCTTCTATGTTTTTACTACAAGTGTAGGTTCCGATAAGTGATTGCTTCTATCTAGATTGAAGTGCTTGGATTGCTATTCTTCCAAGATCAAGTGATACGTCCTCATAGATCGAGGACAAGTGTCTTTTTAGAAGTTTATTTCTTTTCATGTAATAGACTACTTTAGAATTCTATTGTAAAGAGTCATATCCCTATTTTGGTAATGATTGTTTCTAAGATGTCCATATGAGATATAGACTTCCACTTGCGTTTAAATTTTTTTGAATGATTGATTGTATGGTTTTTGAATAATTTTTTTTTAATTCCGTACTATTTCTATTACCTATGCAATGAATGAGCTATGAGGCTTGTATAAGAGCCCTTCGGGGTCGAGTACGCCGTGTAGCATCTAGGGGCTATGCATACTCGTACATTCAAGGTAGTGACGCCATTTGGCCTGCATCATTTTATGATGCAGATACAAGTAACCAAGATCAGTATCCAGCACATCGTTGATTCTAGTTGAGCTCCAGAGTTGTTAGTGAGCCTCCTTTCTTTCAGAGGATCCCTTTTATTGCTTCAGTATTTAGTTCATTAGGATGTCGTGGGTATTGCCCCGACATCCATCTTAGTTATTAGAGGCTTCATAGATAGTCAGTTAGTTCATTTGTCACTATTTTATTATTGGCTTATGCTTTGAGACTTGAGTTGCCATCTTGGGTAGTTTGAATATTTGTTTTAAGACATTCTAAGTTTATTTCATAAGTTCCTTATTTGAGACTATTTATTGTGTTTAAGTCTTCCACTGAGTAAGTAAGCCAGGCCAAGGGTTTGCTTGAGGCAAGCAACAGTTCTTGAGTGCCAGTCCCGCCCAGGGTGTAGGCTCGAGGTGTGACAAATTTGGTATCAGATCCCAGAGTTCAAGAGTCCTAGGGAGTCTATGAAGACATGGCTATAGAGTCCTAGTTATCGGTGTGAAGCGCGCCACATCTATAATTAAGAGGCTGCACCATTTAGGAACTATCCCACTTCTTTCATATTCATTTCGTGCGATAGAGTTCATCTCTGTATAGTTCTTTCTAAATCATACTTGCGCGTAACCTATTGTGAGCTGGGCTTTGTTTGAGGAGGCCTTCTTGGGGTGTCTCTTTCCCTGAGAACTGAGAGAGGCTAAGGTACGAGAGCTCCTCGATCTTAAGCAGGATTCTTTGAGCGTTCATGAGTACAGTCTGAAGTTCACACAACTTTCCCGCTATGCTCCGGAGATGGTTGCTGACATGAGGAGCAGGATGAGTCTATTCGTTGCTGGGTTGTCTCGCATGTCAAGTAAGGAAGGCAAGACAACTATGCTTATAGGGAATATGGACATAGAAAGGCTAATGATCCATGTGCAACAAGTTGAGGAGGACAAGCTGAGGGATAGATACGAGTTTAAGAATAAGAGGGCAAAGATATCAGGGAATGAGTCTGTGCAGCAAAATATCAATGTGAACCGACCTTCCTTCTAACAGAAACAAAAGGGACCTGCTTCATCATCTGCTAGTGCACCTGCACCAAAGAACAAATGTGAGTACAATAGTCAGAATTTCAGTGCTAAACCTGCCTATTCTCAAGGTAGTATGGCACAAGGGGGTAGTAAGCCTCCTACATGTCCTAAGTATGGTAGGAACCACTCAGGGATGCGTCGTGATGGCTCCACTGGTTGCTTCAAGTGTGGCCAGAATGGTCATTTTATGAGAGAGTGTTCAAAGAACAAACAGGGTAATGGTAATGGGGGCAACAAAGCCCAGTATTATTCAGTTGCTCCACCAGACCGAACTGCATCTAAAGGAGCTACCTCAGGGGCAGGCAGATGAGGAAATCATCTTTATGCTATCACTAGTCGGCAAGAGCAAGAGGATTCTCCAGATGTTGTCACTGGTATGATCTAAGTCTTTAACTTTTATGTTTATGCTTTGCTAGATCCATGAGCGAGTTTATCCTTTATACTCCTTATGTTGCGATGAATTTTGACGTTCTTCCTGAGAAACTTATTGAGCCCTTTAGTGTTTCTACACCTGTTGGTGAGTCTATTCTAGGAGAGAGAGTCTATCGTGATTGTACCATTTCTGTCAATCACAAGAGCACCATGGCTAATTTAGTTGAGTTAGACCTGGTAGATTTTGATGTCATTCTTGGTATGGACTGACTTAATTTCTGTTATGCCTCTGTTGATTGTAGAACTCGAGTTGTCAAGTTCCAGTTTCCAAATGAGCCAGTCTTAGAGTGGTAAAGTAGTTCAACAGTTCCTAAGGGTCATTTTATTTCATACCTTAAGGCAAGAAAGTTATTTTCCAAAGGGTGTGTTTATCACTTAGTCTGAGTTAATGACTCTAGTGTTGAGATACTTCATGTTCAGTCAGTTTCAGTAGTAAAAGAGTTTCCAGAAGTCTTTCCAAATGATCTTTCCAGAGTCCCTCCTGAGAGAGAAATAGACTTTGGTATAGACCTTTTTCCAGATACTCGTCCTAGATCTATTCTGCCATATAGGATGGCACCAACCACTACAAGAAAATGTACATACGACGACATTAATTTGGTGACATTTGAAACGAATGTCGGAAATTAAAGAATTTCACGACATTTAAGAACAAAACGTCATAAAACAATGACATTTGATGTCAAATGTCATAAAAATAATAACATTTGGTATCAAATATCGTAAATATAATGACATTTGGTCCAAAATGTCACTATGATAATGAAACTTATTGCAAAATGTCGTTGTTGTTAGCGACATTTAGCGAAAATGTCATTTAAATGATGACATTTTGCTACAAATGTTGAATATAATATGACATTTATTACAAAATGTCATTGGTTTAGTGACATTTAGAAAAAATATCACTTAAATAGTGACATTTAATATAAATGTCAAATATATTATGACATTTACTGTAAAATGTCATTGATTTTAGTGACATTTAGAACAAATGTCACTAAAATAATGACATTTATTGCAAAATGTCGTTGTTTTTAGCGACATTTAGCGAAAATGTCATTTAAATGATGACATTTGCTACAAATGT
>JAJOOO010005890.1:0-83901 GCA_029582685.1 Solanum piurae
TTTTAATTAATTGTTTTTAAAAAAAAGTATTTCTTTTATAATTTTAATATTTTTTTTAACTTAAAAAAGTTGTTCACTCGCCTTAAGATGCGTGAAGTCACACACTTTCGCCAACTCAACCATCTTAAAGACACATAAGCTTGGTCAATGGTCAGAGGGATTTGTTAAATCGTGTTTTATTGAGTTTAAGGGTCCAGATGACAAATGTGTAAGTAGAAGAGTTCAGAATACAAACTGATACAAGTATAAGGGTCCACCAGACCATTTCGCCTTTTTTTAATCTTGTGTGAATTTAAGGCTCCTTAGTAACAAAATGTAACTTAAATATATATATGATGAACGTTATATCAAAATAAAATCATAAAAATAGGTAGATTATGTGATAAATTTATAAAATGGTTGTTCTATTTTTAATTTTAATGGATTTAAATTATACTTCTTATAATAAGGTATACCACAACAAAAATTATAGGTAAACTATAAAATAATTAGCATATATAGTTAAAGAAAAATACTCAAAGTAGACATTATAATTTATATATGTAGAATAAGAGGGAAAAATTAATAAATTTTCAATGTTGATGGAGAAGTTTGACTTTTAAAATAAATCTGGGAGGTATAAATTATGTAAAATTAAATAAAAATATCTTACCTTAATAATTTGGTTTTAAGATATCCCTTTCATTAATAATTAATCAAAATATATTCCTATCACTAAAATTTGGATCCAAAAATATTTCTATTATTATTATTAAATGAGTCAAAATATTGTTTCTTTTTAAATAACTCTTTAATTAAAAATAAAATAATCCCACTATTTCATTCACAATCCATATTGGTTCAATAAGGATTTGATCCTTGAGAGATGTGCTAGGTAGGTATATAGAGTTCTTTTCCAAGTTAACGTAAAATCAGAAACCTAGGAAAAGTCATTATAAGGTCTGTAGCATCATATCTTAGAAAAAGTGATTAATAATTGTACTTTTTCCTGTCATTTTATTTGTTTAATACTCTCTCCTTTCTATATTATTTGATCACTATTTATTCATAAATTAATTATTAAATTAATTTTTTTTAAAATAACTTTTAAAATTTTATTGGAAAAATACATAAAAATCCTTCTGAACTTGACACGAAAATTTATTTTAGTACTTAAACTACACGGGTATTTATATACCCCTTAACATCTTTTAAGTGATTTTTTTCAACCCTCCCATCACCAGCCCAGTTGAAGGCTGAGTGGTGTTGAGTCACGCGCGTTTTCATTCGTCCACGTGTACATTAACAAAATTCCTAATTAATTGCTTAAATCTCCATAATAATTGTTTTTTTAAAAAATATTGAGCCAAAAATTAAACCCATCAATGAATTTACTCCTCAATATACAAACTATAATTCAAATTTCAATTGCATTTTCAGTTTAGTTATACGATACCACCTTCCTCAAAAATTTTAAAAATTATTTGCATAAAAATGAAAAATTATTAATGAATTGGGAGAAATCTCCATAGTTAATCTTTTGCCAACAATAGCTTCGTTTTTTTTAATGGAAGTCAACTTCATTCTGATAACGCTTTAAACTGATAGATCTAATAATCTTCTTTGATGTAAAAAATGGTGGGTGAATCAAACACCAAAAATTTTGTAAAAAAAAGAAAGAAACGATTAAAAATAGAAAAGAAAAATAAAATAAAATGTGGAAGAAGTTATATTTGGAAGTAATGTTTACTTGAACTAAATGAAAAGAATAAAAAAGATAAAGAGTTATGAGAAGAGAAAAAAAAAATGAAGAAGAAGATGCAGAAAAAGAACAAAAATGAAAAAAAAATGAAGAAGAAGAAGATGCAGAAAAAGAACAAAAATGGGAAAAAAAATGAAGAAGAAGATGCAAAACAAGAACAAAAATGGAAAAAAAAATTGAAGAACAAGATGAAAAAAAAAACAACAATGGAAAAAAAAATAAAGAAGAAGATGCAGAAAAAGAAATATATAGAGAGAGAGTTAATTCAAAATAAAATATTTAAAAATTAGTAAAATAAGTTATTAAGTATGTCAAGTTCAGGAGGAATTTTATGTCTTTTCCCAATTTTGTTTGAGTTAGTGGTAGGCATGGTATGATATATACCAAATTATCATACTATTTCAAATTTTTAATTACGTAATTTTAATATTATGATATTTAATATAGTATATGATATATCGTTTAAATAATTTTTGATATTCGATACGGAATTTAATATTTTAAAAAACATACCAAATATCATATCTAAAAGTATATAGTTACAAAAATAATCAAACTCTTTCCTCAACTTTGAACATCGATCGTTTCTCCTCTGCATTTCTCATTTGACTTTTAATAATGGAACTCTTTCCTCAATTTTATTTTATTTTTAATTTTAATGAATTTAAATTATACTTTATTAATAAAGTATACCACAATTATAGTTTGATCACCTTACTACATTAAGATGACATTAATTTTTTTTCTATATTACCCTGACAGTTAATTATTTTTTAAAGTATTCATATTTGTTTGTAAAATTCTCAATTTTTTTTTCAAGAAGTTAAGTAAAATTATCTTATTGTTTATGATTTATTAAGAATAAATTACGTGTATAAGTAAATATATACTAGTTAATTAGTTAACATAGTTATAGTTTGCCTTAATTGCAATTCGCGACCTACTTTTACCTATAATTACGCAGTTCATCTAATTAGTTTTGTATAATTTGCACATTTGTATAATTTAGAATTTGTATAACTTTTGTATAATTCAGAATTCGTATAATATAATTTGTATAATTGTTTACACTTCTGATGTCTGTAATTGTATAAATTTGTTATTTCACGTTTATACAAAATAACTGAATTATACAAATGTACCCGTGAATTATACAAATCCGCGAATTATACAAAGAGACAACTTAAACTATAGCTACAACCCGTAAATATGCAAACTATAGTTATGAAGCATAATTGTGTTTATTACAGTGGCTATTTGTGAAAGTTCCCCCATTATTAATATGCATTCAAAAAAGAAAGTGATCAGCTAATATTGGACGAAGTGAGTACATTAAAGATAATTATTTAATTTTATTTATTTTATTTGAAAAATTAAAAAATAATTTATCTATTTTATTCTTGTTATTAAATAATAATTTATTTTTAAATATTTAGATGACTTATAATTAATATGAGTGATATAGTAAAAATTACTCTTCTATTTATTATTGAGAGAAGTATTAAAAATATATGCAAATTATTAATTTTATCTTTAAATTATTAACATCCAAAATAACATTTAACAATTTAACTATTAAAACTTAGATATATATCATCGATCTGTCACATATAACAATTTATAAGAGGTGTGTTAAATTAAATCTCAAAAATAGATGGAGGGAGTATTACTATTATCACGGAATTCCAAAACCTTACTTATATAAAGAATGTTCTCTTTGTAAATCCCCACTACACACAAAAACCAAGAAATAAAACAAATATTGAACCGTTCCCTTTTTCACTTTTCCCTCTAAAAAACGAAACTCATTTTCAACAAACCTAAAAAACCACAACGGAGATCAATGAGTCAGCGGAATCATGGCGACGGCGACGGCGAGCAACAGTCCTCGGTACCGCCGGATGATCTCCGTTGCAAAAGATCAGATGGTAAGCAATGGAGATGCAAAGGTTTTAAGGTCGAAGGTAAATCCATGTGTGAGCAGCATTTACACCGGGGAAAGATATCATCCGCTAGTGTTAAGTCACGTGACGCAAGTGTTTCTGTCGTCAAGAGGACGGAAAGGAGAGGGGAGGAACCGGAGAAGAAACGGCGAAAAAGATACGTTGCGAGGAGCGACACGAGTGATTCTGGTGAGAAGGCGGATGATTTAAGTGAACCTGAGGACGATAAGCCTGTGAGGAAATCTCGTTTTCCTGAGACGAAAATCAGGAGAAAGGGAGAGGGAAGGAAGGAGGATGAAACTGTTAGTTTAGGTGATCCAAGGAAAGTAGTAGGGGGCGAGGGTGACAAGAAGAAATATATGAACAATGAAGGGTTTCGGGTAAAGAAAAAGCGTGGTAATGAGGAGAAAGATTGTTCTAATTTTATCAAATCTTCTGAGAAGTGTGCCAGGACTGAATCTTCTTCGAAGGGGAAGGATAGAATGAAAGGAGTAAAAATGATTTCACAAGAGGAAGAAGAACATGAGAATGGTGAGAGGAGGGTTAGTAGAGTGGTGAAGAAAGGGGTTGGATGTGATTTTAAGAAATCAAGGTTAAATGGGAAGAGTATTCAAAGTGATGAGGAGAATGATGGTGGTAATGTTTATGATTCAAGGAGGAAACATTCAGCCAAATCGCCGGAACCTATTGCAAAAGGTGTTGAAAATGAGTCTTTACTTAGGAGAAGCGACAGGAAATTACCAGAGAAGAAAAAAGTGAAAGTTGCTTTGGAAAAGCAGAATGATAATGACCAAAATGATTGCACAAATCCAAAGGACAAGAAGAATGGTGAAGTAACTAACAAGAAGCCTGACCCAAGGAGAAAGCATTTCAGTACTGATGTGAGTTCATTTGCTCTACTCCAGATTTAATTTTTCTGTTGTAGGCTGTAATTACTGAGCATAACCTGACATCATTTTACTAAGCAGGACCCATATGATGATTGCCAGATGTGCCATCAGTGCATGAAAAGTGATCGAAAGGTTGTTAGGTGTGGAAAAAGATGCGGTAAACGCTATTGTAGCCCATGTATTGAAAGATGGTAATAGTTTTGTTGGTTTTACCTTTTGAGGGTTTCTCACTATTCTTGGCTACTGAAATCTGTTCTTTTTAAAGTCAAAGAAGCTTCTTTTTGGTGTCATCTCATATTTCACTTGAACAACATACTTGTAGATTGATATAACAGGAGAAATGTGTTACTTTATAGTGTCTTATGTTCCGTTTTTCTTACTAATGCGTGTTTGGGCTTTGGTTTGGTGTGTTACATGGAATAGAATACCTGATAATAACACTCGTTTCAAAGGTGCAAGTTACCTGTGAAAAAATACAACATTTTTACCTTGCTCTGTGTTTGGTGATATGAGTCTTCTGCTGTCATTTATTTGGTGTCATTCTGGGTTTTAGATGCACCTCCTTCTAAGTAGTGCTATTGTTTATGCACAACATAACCATATTAATATCCATGCCACATTAGCATTGTGGTGTGGGATGTAGGGTTTATTCTAAGGATATGTCACTTTATCTTTTACACGGCTACACGTCTCAGATGTTTGGTAAAGCACAGGGCTATATCTTGTGGAGGTTGATCCACAATAACGAATATATTTCCCAGCTGAATGACCAACTGGCCAGATAATCAGCTGTTCCATTTACCGGATATTTTAGTGTTTACTGAGGGGGGATGCATGTGGAGAAATGCTTAGTAGAATGCCAATTAATTATCTTTTCACCTAGGGTGATATTGGAGTTATCTATTCTTGAATCCACCTCCTACTGACTAGGTTCAAAGATGGATCAGACTTGTTAGCAGCTGCTATTTCAAATGTTTTCTCATCTCCCTGCCATCGACTACATTATCAATTTATTTATTTAAATTAGGTAAAGCTAGTCAGGGGCCTCTTTTAGTTTGAAACTGTAATTAATAACAAAAGAACTTCGCTGAACAAGCCCCCATCGGAATGTAGAATCTGTTAGCTAATCTAGTTGCAAACCTATACTCACACATGTTTATCCTGTTGGTAAATGATCTATTTGCAAACATTTTTCTTTCGAACCACGAATGTAGGTACCCTCATCTGTCAGAGGAAGCAATTGCCGAGAAATGCCCCGTTTGTCGTGGGAACTGCAATTGCAAAGATTGTTTACGCAAAAACATTAGTCCTAAGGTTAGATTTTGCCGCATATATATTACTACATTCCAATTTCTGCTACAGGCCCTGGGCTTGTGAATTGTGATTGTGGCATGTTGATGCATTATCATCTCCTTATATTACAGGAACCAAAATATTTAGGAATACCACAGGAAAACAACGAAAAAATTAATTGCTTGAAGTATCTTGTGGATGCACTTTACCCATTTTTGAAAACATTTATCCATGATCAAACCATTGAAAAGGAGATGGAGGCATCAATTAAAGGTATTATGTGTACCGCTCTTTTTCCTGTACATAAATGATCTCCTGGTGATATATGCATACCCTTTTACTGACTTTTGCCTTCCATCTACTGCTATTTGTGCACAATGCCTTTGCTCTGAGGTATTATTTGCTCCTTCTTGGGTTGAACTTTGTATACAAGTTTTTTGCCATCATGCTTATTGTGGAGGCATTTGTAGCTTGAAGAAATATTATGAGGCTAGACCAAAGTCCATTACGCAGTAACTTGAATTCACTTCACTAAATCTTATCACCTTTCTAAGGAGTTTGATTTATTACCAAATAGTTGGGAAGCCTTTCAAATAGGATGCAGTGTTTAACCATTGCAGGAGATACTTTTCTTTGTAATAACTACAATAGAATGTGACTTCACTTGGAAAGTTATTTCCTTCCATTTATATGTCATAGTCAGCTTGATACAAAGCATAATTCCTGTTTCCTTGAGGTCTTAAGCGTGGGGTGGATTTAGTTACATGATGTAACTGTAGGTAGGGAACTTCCTGTGATGTGTTGGTTTTAACTCGCTATTCTGCTGCTATTTTCTGGTGAATTTTCGAACTTTTCAAAGTAGTTACCCATTTATTCAGTTAAAATGATGGCTATGGTGCAGGTTTGTCACTGACACAGTTAACAATACCAAAAGTTGTCCTTTATGAGGATGAGCGTGTTTATTGGTATGCCCCTTTCTTGACTTGCAGAATTTCTCCCTTTGTTCTGGTTGTCTTTCCCTGTGCCTTAATATACTATCTTTCATGGCAGCAACAACTGCAATACCTCCATTGCTGATCTTCATAGAAATTGTACAACTTGTTCTTATGATCTCTGTCTGACCTGCTGTCAGGAAATTCGAGAAGGTTGTTTTCTAGGAGGTGAGATAGTGGTACTTGTTTAGTTTCATAATAGATGAAAACTTTACCTGCAAGGAGGAAATCTCATGTCATGTTCACCTTGTAAAACTTCTTCCTAGTTTGATCAATAATGCTGATTGTGCAGATGAAGATAAAAGGCTCCCTGAATGGAGAGCAAAAGAAACGGGTGAAATACCTTGCCCACCAAAGGAAAGAGGTGGTTGTGGAAATAATCGCCTGGAGCTTAAGTGTCTCTTTGGTGAAAAGCAGGTTGAACAAATAATGAGGGAAGTTGAAAACTTAGTCAAAGGAAATTCATCTGCCAGTGAGACCCTCTCTGTTGAAGAACAGTGTACCTGTAACTCTAAAAATAGAAGAAAAGCAGCTTCCAGATCAGATTCTGATGACAATTATTTGTTCTGCCCTTCAAGTGACATACATGAAGGGCACCTGGAACACTTCCAGAAACATTGGAGAATGGGAGAACCTGTCATTGTAAGCAACGTTCTTGAATTAGCATCTGGATTAAGCTGGGAGCCAATGGTGATGTGGCGTGCGTTCCGTAATATAGCAATCAAGGAGGGCTTATCAGATTTGGTGGTGACAGCAGTTGATTGTCTTGATTGGTGTGAGGTGCATCAACTTTGATGGTCCCTTCTCTTTTATTTCCTGTCTTACTGGAAGTTGTTATCTTATGTTAGAACTAGTGCTTAATCTGCTAATCTACAAAACTTTAAAGAGTTCAAGCAGGACATAACCAAAATGAGTAGTCTGGAATTACAGCATTATATTTGGGCAAGTGCAAATTTTTTTTATGAGAGATATTTTGTCTGTGAGTAACCCAGTTACAGTCATGTAATCCTTTTTCTCGTATACTTTCGAGGTCTTTGAAGAGTCTCATATATGCCATGTGTTATTGCTATGATGTGCAGTGCTGTCTGGCAGTAGGTGTCCTTTCATGATATTTAGAGAATACTATGTAGCTTTTAAATGTCGTAGTCTGGCTGTTGTCTGATCTAATTCAAGCCTGAAATTGATCTGCATAATTTGAGGTGAGATAATAGTCCATTATCAATGGATTGATCCATTAATTAAAAGTTGTTACCTCTAAAGATTCATATGGTAAGAGCAGAAAGAGCATCTTATCAAATGTTTAAATATGGTTTGCTAGCCCTTTATTGCCTACCAGTAATATCAAAATTTAAGTATCTAACATTTTGGGATGCATCAAAGTGAGAGTTAATGCATCAAATGGGAGGGAGGGAGATGTTCGTTGGAGAGACTGGAAACTATACCACTGCATGGTCTACCTATAAAAAGATTATCAGAGAATTTATGCTAGGCTCACTTGAATTATGATGTTGTTGGTTCAGGGGGTTCATGATACTTGGTTGGCGGAATCAACATGGCTCTAATATAGCTGATTAAAATGTGTCTTCAGTCAATGCTGAAATAAACTTCTCTTTTATCTTCACGTCTTTCAGGTGGATATAAATATTCGTCAATTTTTTACGGGTTATCTTGAAGGTCGAGCGCACTCAGATTCATGGCCCGAAATGCTTAAGCTTAAGGACTGGCCCCCATCTACAGAATTCGAGAAGCGGTTGCCACGCCATGGAGCAGAATTTATTAGAGCCTTGCCGTACAAAGAATACACACATCCACTTTCTGGTATTCTTAATGTTGCTTCCAAACTTCCAAATGGTATCCTGAAGCCAGATCTGGGTCCAAAAACATATATAGCATATGGATATGCTGAAGAACTTGGACATGGAGATTCCGTTACAAAGCTTCATTGTGATATGTCTGATGCGGTATGCATTATTAGTTGAATAGTTGGTTTCCAGCGCATTAATTACCCTTGGGTCTTGACCTTTGATGCCATTAATTACCCTTGGGATTTCCTTTTCCTAAACATGGTGGTATTTGTTTGTAAATTCCGAAGAACTTAAAAATACCTTTTTAATATAATTTCACACCATTTTCCAGTATTATTAAATTGTAAAAATTAACTTGCTATTTTCTTGATGCTGCAGGTGAATGTTTTAATGCATACTGCTGATGTTACTATTGCTAAGTGGCAGCTTTCAAAAATTAATGAGCTGAAGAAAGAGAGAGCTTCTGATTCAGATGATCAAAAAGAACTACATATCACTGATACAGATGATCAAAAAGAACTACCTATCACTGATACAGATGATCAGGTGGTTGATCTTGAAAACAAGTTTGATGGAGCAGAGGAAGAAAATGGTGGTGCAGTCTGGGATATCTTTAGGAGACAGGATGTTCCCAAGCTCGAGGATTATCTTAAAGAGCACCACAAGGAATTCAAGCCTACACTTGGTTCTCCGGTGGACCAGGTGCATATCCCTCATTAATGTGAAGCATATCCATAAGTGTGAAGAAAGAATATATTCCTTCAATCCATAATGTGTCCTACTTTGTGCTGCACTATTATTTAGAGTAAATAATTTGAATTAATATTAATTGATAGTTTTGTAGAGAAATGTGAAATAGGAGTTTGTAATGTAAAAAGTTGATAGATAATTTTTATTTTTTTTATGACAAGGGAAACCCGCATCCACTACTCTTTGGGTGCGTACAGGGTAAAACCCCCACTCCTATGCAATAGCTCGCAAAAGTGGTTAGATAATTGTAAGATGGTTTGTCAATTTTGATGGTATCGTTTAGTTGCATTTATTTGAATTGTTGGACAGAGAGAAACTTATCATTTAAAGAAACAGATGAAGTACTATGGATTAAACCAAAAGAGAAAAATAGGTCATATGGGAACCCAACATGTGTTTTCGCAAGTACATGGGGTTTGCAACGTGGGTATCGTCTATGGAACATTGTTAGTACCCTTTTAGTCTACCAACAGTTTTATGCATGGAAATTAAATCAGTAGCTATTAATTATGTTTTTCTGTTCTCTGTAATAGGTCCACTGTAACAGTGTTTTCCCTGTAGCAGTTGTTTTTTGTGTAGTAGTTATTAGCAGTAAGGAGGTTATTCCTCCACTTTCTCATTTCAGTAGTAGTAGAAAGTTATTTCCTTGTTATTAGGTGAGTGGTTAATCACCAATGTTGTATTTAAGTTGTTTGAATTCAATGGAAAGATAAGCAGATAATTAGTCAAATTTTTGAGTACTTCAAACTCAAGAGATTGCAGGTTCTCTCTTAACGAACCAGCACCATAGGTAGAAAAAAGAAAACTTTAGATTTTATCTTGCAGCGTCCCGTAACTAGATCCATAACAGGGGACCATAACAAACATGATTCATACCTGTAGTTGAAGCCCTTAGCAAGATGATGAATATAGCAGCAACAGGTGAGTATTTAAAAGGCAATGCAGCAATAAATAGGGAACAAGTTCAGGTATCTCACCTGGTATGCAGATGATACGCTTGTGAAGTGCCTTGTGGAGATGGAACCGACTTCAAATCTAAAGAACATATTGCCATTATTTAAAGTTGTCTTGTATTTGAGAATAAATAAAGAAATGTGATTGGTGGGAGATGTGAACAATTTGGAAGGGCTAGCAAAGGGCAGAAAAAGAAAAAGTCTTCTTAATTTCCCTTGTACATTCATATTCGTAATAGTGAAGATCTTCAATATTGACTCAACTTTAGTTACTTATTTAGGATTGCCATTGGGGAGAGACACACACAAAATACAATATGGAGTATAATGATTGCACCCAAGGGTATGACCCAGTGGTCAATGAAGTGGATTGAGAATCATGAGGTCTCAGGTTCAAATCCCAATACAGACAACAACACTATGTGATTTCTTCCTATCTATTTGTTTTAGCCTTGGTGGACAAAGTTATCCGAGACTTGATGTTGGTGGTGGTGGTGGGGACATGTATCTTGTGGAATTAGTCAACGTCCATGCAAGCTTGTCCGGACACCACAATTATAATAAATAGATAATATGCAGTGTTTTTCTTCTCCATCATATAAACAAATGAACATCCATCAAAAAACAAGAGACAAAGTACAAATATAGAGCTTAGGAGCATTAGTTTCATGACAGTGCATGTTGGCTGGTGATAGTTGTATTATCTTGCTTACTTTGCTGTTCATTAACCTGTAAACTGCAGTATGTAGGTGCAAGAACTTTGTTGTCTGTCAAATTATTTAACTGTCCTCTGGTCTATTTGTTTTGGTCTTAAATAGCTCACACATTCTGATGCTGCCAAATTATTTAAGATTTTATCTAATTGAAATGTTAATAGTTAATGATTGTTTTTTTGCTAATTCAACTTTGTAGGTTGTTCACCCAATTCATGATCAAGTTTTCTACTTAACCACGTATCACAAGAAGAAACTCAAGCAAGAGTTTGGTTAGTGTGATACCTATTTAGATGTCATTTATTTTGTGTTCACCTTAGTAACTTATTTTGATACTATAGGCATTGAACCTTGGACGTTTGTGCAAAAACTTGGAGAAGCAGTTCTCATACCTGCTGGGTGTCCCCATCAAGTTAGAAATCTGAAGGTACAATAATCTTTTTATACTTTTATGCCATATACTTCTTAACCGTGAACCTAATTGTAGAAGTTGAGTTCACGTGTACCATATTGCTTGCTTCGCCAGCAGCCCCCAACCTGTTAAAAAGGTCCAGTCATGCACAAAGAAATAGGGGTAAATAAACCTGTGGCATAAGAAAAGATTGGAAAATTGATTTTTCTTTCCACTATAGGTTTGGTATGATAGATTTCGCTAGATAACTATATGGTGTTATCCCCTCATTTTCATGCACGTCCGTGCTGCATGAACCTTAACCTGTCTGCTTATAATCATCTGAACGCCTTTGAAATCTTAGAGTAGGAACCTTCTTTTATATGCAAAATGTCAAGGATGGAGCTTGCATACAGTCATCACATCTCTTGGTTCATAGCAAATGTTATGTACCTAGTAACAGCTACGGATATCGATTCTTGTAGCTCATTTTTCTAGGCTACTTTTTGCTTGTGCAATCAATTGCATTACATTACTTGAACTATTAAAAGGGCATATTACCACAATAGATCTCTTACAAAAACTTGTGAGTTACAACTCTGAACTGTTCCTTGCCATTTCAACTAGAAGGTTGTGTGATATGGTGAAATTTTCGTGATCTTGGGTATTACACACTAGAGGACATGTGAATAAATTTTTAAGTCTCCCTGCTTCATTCTATATCATGATTCTGTTTTCCCTTCTATCTCATCTGTCTCTCTTTTTTGGCATTAAAGTCTTGTATAAAGGTTGCTCTCGATTTTGTTTCACCTGAAAATGTGGGCGAGTGCATGCGCTTGACCAAGGAATTTCGTATTCTTCCCCAAAAACACAGGGCTAAAGAGGACAAGTTGGAGGTGAGCTCTATTTCTTGATTTTGGAGACATGCTAAATACTTCTGTTTTGGATCTTCAGTAACTCTTTAAATTTTGAGTTATGGACAAGAAACCTTGAGGAAATGATTGTTGATATGATACTCCTTCAATGGAGTCACAGCAGCTCAACAAGTGTTATTACAAATCCGAAAAAGAAAGGGAAATCTTTGGTGATATGTGCTTTGTTGTAAGCTTGAATTCTGTACATACATGCGAAACAGGGAATTGCAAGCTGCTTTTTGATTTACATCCATTTTTAAAAGAATGGATGGTCTCATGGGATTTGACGCCTTAAATCCTGGACTCATTTGTAATCTTGTAATTTTCCGAGTTGTTTAAGGCTTTAAGCCCATGTTGGTCCCGTTTGTGAATGCATTAATGAGCTATGATAGGTATTTTGTTGGAACGGTTGAAATCCATGAGAAGCTCTGCCATCTCCACCTCTGCTCCTTCTCCTTTTCTTTTTGTATATTTTGATTCACTTGAATATAGAAGCACGCCTGGGGTATGATTTTGTAGAAGTGCTGTCTTATTCTATTAAAGTGGACTATGTGCAGTCTCCTATACTGCGATTGTATGACATCTCATAAACGAAGTTTGTTGCTGTTAGCTCCTCTTTTAACAGCATTTTGTTTTACACACAAATTTAGGAAAGGTTGCTTAATGCTTAATTTAAGGTAGCTTAAAATAGTGATAAGGTCTTAGTGACTCTTCCTTCATTATGGAAAGGACAATGTGTAGGAGAAGAGGACGTGTCAATCATTTCCTCACTAGCTATAGTAGGTTTTATACACAAGCTAATCGATAATTAAGGTGTTATTGTATGAATTTAACTATGTTTCTTTCTCATTAGCTTCTCCTTGTGTCCTATTTGTCTTTCATTGTTTTACTGAACATAAAAGATATTGCAGACTGATTTTCTCTTTAGATGTGTAGTACTTGAGCTAATCAATCTATTAGTCTTAGTTGTATGGAAGAGGTTATGCGGCCTAGATGAGAATAGACTGAAATATAAATTAAGATAGTGGGTAGGACAAATTTTGCTGTTTGCTGACCTGATCATAGAAGAACATTGTAAAGTGAAATTAGGTGGCAAATTGATCGAGAAGTAGCAAAACTGAAAAAAGAGGGGACGTAAAGTACAACTTATATCTTTTTATTTTATCACTTAAAATTCCTCCTTTTTGTTTATGAAGTTTGTTTCCGTATTGGCCACGGGAGTATAACTATTCATTTTTGCTGTTTGTATTAGGTGAAGAAGATGGCTTTATATGCACTGGAGAAGGCTGTAGCTGATCTAAAGGACCTTGAATGGTGAGTGGAATAATTCAGTTTCTTTCCTAGGTTTGTTCAGTAATGCACAACTATTTAGCTGATTCTCTATGTTTTTAGTTATTGTTGAGATTTGAACTTCTCTTTGTTCCCTTCTCCTACACCATTACCAAATCGAATCTTTGCACTAGTACAAATTCTTTAATATGCATGTTACTTTATAAATTCTGCAGATATAGACTGTTATATGGCGAATAGGAATCTCTTTTATTAGATTAGTATCTGCTAAGAAGTACAAGTATTGCATTTGCTTCTTGTCCTGAAAAATTTGAGCGTTCAATGTTCATCTCTTCTGCTAAATATGATTGTTTTTTCTCACTTCTAATAGAATTTATCCAAATGTGCTCAGTAATGACAGAGCCCAGGTGCAACAACCACATTCGAGTAGTGAGCAGGATCCTGTTCAAACTAAATAGGTGGTGGAGTAGTTCCATTATGTTGCTGTACTGTACATATGCTTGTGAACCACCGGACTATCTGGTAATCATGAAAAGAGTGCCGCAAATGACTCCTTTGTATCATCTAATCTCGACTGTCATCAGCCAAAACTTTGGATGTACATTAGCCCTGATGCATCTTACAGCTCCAACTTAGAAGCCACTAAGAGACCTTGGGGATGTGCAGTAATATGAAATGTTTTTTGTTTCACAGGGTTAACGTCTTCTTTTGAAACATTTGCGGACCTGATTTATTGGGTTTCCTTTTTAAATTCATTGATGTTTTGCCTTGACCCTCTCGTTTTGTACACAACAAACGTGCTACCAAGCATGTCTGACATCCCCCCCCCTATTGTTAAGCTAATCCCCGTTGGCAATTGGGTGATTTCTGCTACTAGTTCACTGCTTGGACTATGTATGTGTCTGTTCTCCTTTGTTTATGATATCGTTCAAACTCTTCTCTTTGATGCAAAATGTGATGATAATCAATGTTGATGTTTTTCTTGTTCACTCAAGGCAGACTAGATTTGCAACTAGTCATGTATGTCATTGCCCTCTACTCGGCTATGATGAACGAGATACAACTCTTTGCTTCTTAGAACGCCATGAAATGAGTGAATCCTCATGTAACACAATGTACTTTGTGGTTGATTTCCAAGTCAATGGACAACAACCCGCCCAACTGATTGGCATCACAAAATTCCTTGAGCTGAAAATGTGTGCCACATGGTGGAAAAAGATAATCTATTGAAATTATTGTTGAGATACGCATGTATTTTGCTCAATCATATTTTTCAAGCCAGCAGCATTGGTCAAGATTGAAAAAATAAGTATCACATAACAATAGCAGTAATAATAATACTCCTCCTGGTCAAACAATTGTTGTCCAATGTGTTGACTTGCCACAGATTAAAAAGTGGGTAATTGTATCAAATCAAATCATCTAAATTTGAAAAAATAAATCTGCAGACTGATAATAGTGATGCAATCACCAACACATAATAAATACTAAGCTAGCAAATCAATCTTTCTAACTAATACTTAATTAGTAAGAGATTTAAAGATAGACTCTTCGATCACTATATATTTGTTGTGATCTCACGTTATATGAACATGTAATGCTTGTGCTACCTTATAATTATGACTATTGTCAGTCAACAGAATGAAAAAAAAAACAGAAAACAAAACGTGATTTGTTCATAGTTAATTTCTCCAAAATAAATAAATATACAACTTAAAACATATATCTGTTGAACATTATTCAATTCAATTAATATAATAATTCATATATGCATGAGTTACACAGAGACTCACGTGGGATCTAAAAGTGCCAAAAATTAAATAATATAAAGTCTTTATTAACACATGGGACCAAGAAATATTAAAAATAGTATTTCACAACGTATCAGATCTTCTGATTTTATAGAGTAATTTTCATGCACTTACGTAGCGTTCATTGACAGACACCACCTTTTAAAGTGCACTTCTTTCTTACTTTTTTATTTTATTTTAAATTACTTACGTAACTAAAAACAAATATATCAGCAACCATAATAAACTAATATAATTCAATAGTGTAAAATAACATTTCCTTTCTCCATAATATAAACGAATAAAGTTCTCAAAAAGGGAAAAACACAACTCATGAAAAAATGTTCAAATTATGTCATATTACTAATCAATTAACTTTATATTCTAACATAGAAAATATAAATTTGGTGCAAATGTGCGCGTAAGTTGATTTGAATAAAACCTAAGAAAAAGGAAAAAAAGAAGAGGGAATATGCATATGATTAGTGAAAAGTGTGTAAAGCGACAACTGTCAGCATAAGAGATGAATTAGAACAATGTAAACGCAGAAAATTCCGAATCTTTGCTGTGAATGGAAGAGTAAAATAATGAGAACCAAGTAATGGTGAGAGTATATAATTCTAACAGATCCAATCTCTCTCTCTCTCTTTTGTCTGCAATTTCTGTTGTTTCTTTTTCTCTCTCTAATACACAAAAAAAAACATAGGTTCTCGTTGTCTATACTAACATTAACCCCATTTTTTTTTGTTTCTCAAGAGAAATTAAATATTGGGATTTTATAAAAATATAAAAAAGTTTCCTTCTTTCATGGATTTGTGTTCACTCTTTTTCACTCCCAGGTATAATCATTTCTTTGTGGGTATGAATAAATTAAAGAGAGAATTTTTAGTTTTATGTATGTTTGAGTGAATCAATCATGGTTAAATGGTTTACTAAAGTTGTTTTGATGGAAAAGGTTTTCTATTTTAGCTGTTTGAGAAGGTGCATAATGATTTTAATCTTTATGGAATTTGGTTTCTTTATAAGTTACGTTGTGTGGAGGGTAGTTTTGATGTAAGTGATAAAGTTGTTGTCACGGGTTTTAGTTGTGGAAACAGATTTTTGCCTACGTGCAATAGACCCTTGTGGTCCCGTGCATAGGGCACTTTTTTTCTTCTTTTTTTTGAAGCATTTTATAGGATCTTTCTTCCTGTTATATAATATGATCCTGTTTTTTTAGCACTGAATAATTGGGGTTATGGTTTTGATTTTTATATGTTTGTTCTTATTGCTATTATCTTGTATGTGTTCTGATTGTAGGTGCTTCTGCGATTAGGAGAAGTTGGGATTCATTATTTCCACATAAAGCAAAAGATTTGATTTATTAAAGATGGACGGAGCTGTGCTAGTTGCACTTACTGCTGCCATTGGCAACTTGTTGCAAGGATGGGACAATGCAACAATAGCAGGTATTTTCTGCTTAATCTCATGTTCCTCTTTTTGTGTGTGTGTTTTTCGCAGTTTTTGTCATGCCAGAGATCTACATGCTAATAGAAGATATAGAGAAATTCTAGTGCTAAAATGTTTCTATTTCTAGTTTTTCTTTTATAAAATCTGGATTAAAATGAGTTTAAATGGAGCAACATGGATACTGCAAATTCATATAGCTGTTTTGCTTGTGATTGAGACTTAGCTTGTTGACGGTTTAGGGAATTTACACTTTACAGTGATTTCTAGTATTGCCATCAGACTCCAACTTCACATGTTTTTAGCAACATGCATGTTCCAACTTTGGCAAGATCTGGACATACTAATCCTAAAGCATGGTACCGTTTTTTGTTTGTGATATGTTTCAGGAGCTGTTCTTTACATCAAGAAGGAATTCAATTTGCAAACCCAGGCAGGAATAGAAGGGCTAATTGTTGCTATGTCGCTAATTGGAGCGACTGTGATCACAACATTCTCTGGACCTGTATCTGATATGTTTGGTCGGCGTCCAATGCTTATTATTTCATCTGTCCTTTATTTTGTCAGTGGTTTAGTAATGTTGTGGTCTCCAAGTATTAATGTGTTGCTTCTAGCAAGGCTGTTGGATGGATTTGGTATTGGTCTTTCTGTAACACTTGTTCCTGTTTATATATCTGAGACTGCCCCACCAGAAATAAGAGGGCGTCTTAATACCTTTCCTCAGTTCACCGGAAGTGTTGGAATGTTTCTCTCTTACTGTATGGTCTTTTCAATGTCGTTGACAGTGTCACCTAGTTGGAGACTAATGCTTGGGGTTCTCTCGATTCCTTCTCTTGCTTATTTCTTTCTGGCTTTGTTTTATTTGCCTGAATCTCCGAGGTGGCTTGTTAGTAAAGGTCGGATGAAAGAGGCCAAAAAAGTTTTACAGAGACTACGTGGCAGGGACGATGTCTCAGGTATGCCTCCAGCTACCATTTTTCTTTCCAGAAACAACTTATTTCTTAAGTTCTGTAAGTTTGCTCCTCAGTTTAATCTTACAAGAGTTTGAGCTAACTTTCTTGAACGCCCTGCCCTTCCTATCCTTTCCCCATTTGCAAATTAAGTTCAAACTTGTAATAGAAATATCAACTATTCATAAGTTGAAACTTGTTGCAAGCTTTAAGCTCAAATTTGCAGTTGATTTAGTAAAGACTAAGGCCCATTTGTTCTTTTCTCGAGCTTCAAATTGATTTAAATGCAACCGGTATAAACACATTAGATGCCATTCTTCCACATTGATTCATTTCATTTAATTGAGTTATTGCAGAACCTCCTTTGTCCAATTCTGCTCAATTAATTTGCCTACTGTATTTCAGGAAATAAACTTTCATGAGCTCCAGATCAAAGTATTGGTTCATTTTCATGTGTCACTTAATTCTATGTGAAAGCAGCCATTATTTTTTCTGAATGCAATTTTTTCCCAAAAGAGCTTACAGACAGAAGTCAAGTTTTACAGGAAAATAAGTATCTCCAATTTATGAACAAAATTTATTTCTTGAAAATATTAAGGTTTGGTGATAGGTGAACTAAGGATTTTCCAAACTTAAAGGTACTTCTTGGGTTTTAACACTTGAAGTAACCAGAATTCTAAGTGCACGAGAATCCTTTCCACTTGCAGGTGAAATGGCCTTGCTGATGGAAGGTTTAGGCGCTGGAGGCGAAGTGTCTATAGAGGAGTACATAATCAGTCCAGATGATGAACTTGATGATAACCAGGAGCATGCAGTAGATAAGGATCGGATCAAGCTATATGGAGCTGAAGAGGGTCAGTCATGGATAGCCAAACCTGTTACTGGACAAAGTACTCTTGGTCTGGTCTCCCGTCATGGGAGTGTAGCAAACCAAAGTGCTCTTATGGATCCTATGGTCACTCTATTTGGCAGTGTTCATGAGAAGCTGCCAGAGATGGGAAGTATGCGCAGCATGCTTTTTACAAATTTTGGCAGCATGTTCAATATATCAGAGAATCAAGTAAAACACGAAAACTGGGATGAAGAAAGTCAAAGAGATGGTGACAAGCATTCTGATGGTTCCGGGGCAGAATCTGATGACAATGTAAGGAGCCCATTGCTCTCACGGCAAGGGACAGGTACAGAAGGGCCTCCAACCTCATTAAGCATGAGACAGGGTAGCAATTACAATACTGCAAATGCTGGAGAACATGCCAGTATGGGTATAGGTGGTGGTTGGCAGCTAGCATACAGAAACGATGAGAACAAGGAAGGAGCACTCAAAAGGATTTATTTGCATCAGGAGGCTGGTGTTGGATCAAGGCGTGGTTCCATTATGTCCCTTCCAGGTTGTGATGCTCATGCAGAAGGTGACACCATACATGCTGCTGCTTTAGTGAGTCAGTCCGTTCTTCGAACAGAGAGCATCTTGGCTCAACAGACTATTGAGGAAGCAGTAGAGAAACAAACTGGACCTATTACAAAGGCGATAGGCTGGAGAGCTCTGTTTGAGCCGGGAGTCAAGCACGCTCTCATCGTTGGAGTTGGAATTCAAATACTGCAGCAGGTAAAGGGGGCTTATGTTTGTTTTTATGATATCTCCAAAGTATGAATAGAACCATCAGAGATTTTACCTTATTTTCGCTTGGTTCTTATTAAGAAGAAACACAGTTATGTGGAATCAGTGTTGAGATCTATATACTGCATAATCATTGACTTTCTGCTAAGATCTTGTTTTACCTCCATGTCTTGTGCTAAAATCAAACTTTTCTCACATGAGGACTTAGCAAAGAACATAAGAGAATGAAGGAAAAGATTCGTATAAGCAAATATCAACTAGGTGGGGGTGAATCTTGATCATGTGGTCTTAGTGTTTGTTAGAAAACCTCGAGTTTTGGAGAACCCCTAATTTGTATTAGAAGATAACTTATTGAAAGGTAGAGTGTGAGATGTGTGCAAATAGAGGAAATGTATATAAAATATCCATATAGCTGAGTCAACTTGTTTTGGATTGAGGAGAATTGTTACTGTTGTTGTTGATGATCAATCGGCTACTTACATCTGTTTTGTTTCTTGATCAGTTTTCTGGTATAAATGGGGTTCTCTACTATACTCCCCAAATTCTTGAACAAGCAGGAGTAGGAGTTCTGCTATCAAATTTAGGTATTGGTTCAGAATCGGCATCTTTCCTCATAAGTGGCCTCACAACATTGTTAATGCTTCCAAGTATAGGCATTGCAATGAGACTGATGGACATTGCTGGCAGAAGGTAACACTAGTTCACTTATTTCCATAATCTCAACGAAACCTGGAAATAGCAAAAATATCAAACTTTGCTATATCATTTACTCGTTTACATACTTGGATTCCTTGTATATAAATTTGGTCTTACTGAAACATTCATGTCTTGGATCAGATTTCTATAATGTGGTAATACAAATTAAGAAGAGTGTCAGTTAGACTTCTTTTCATTTCAAAACTTAACAAGTAGTGCTATTACCTTACCCTTTTGAATAATGTAATTATATGACTTCTCCAGGTTGCTTCTGCTGACTACTTTGCCTGTCCTGTTACTGTCACTGATCGTACTAGTCCTAGGTAATGTAATCAACATGGGTGAGGTCACACATGCTGTGATCTCCACCATTAGTGTTGTCGTCTACTTCTGTTGCTTTGTCACGGGTTTTGGTCCAATCCCCAACATCCTCTGCTCTGAGATATTCCCCACCAGTGTTCGTGGCATATGTATCGCTATATGTGCTCTGACATTTTGGATTGGAGACATTATTGTCACTTACTCACTCCCTGTTATGCTCAACACCATCGGACTTGCTGGTGTCTTTGGCATCTATGCTGTAGTATGTGCCATTGCTTGGGTATTTGTTTTCCTTAAGGTTCCTGAAACAAAAGGCATGCCCCTTGAAGTCATTACAGAATTCTTTGCTGTTGGTGCTAATAAGCAACCTGGAAAAGAATAAACGCTGTGTAGATTCTAAACTTTGTCTACTTATCCTTGCTGAATGTGAGGTATGCTATGTGATCAACTGTTCTTCTATCATGACTGAAGGCACTTCGCGGTAAAACTACGAAAAGGGTAGTCAGAAGAAAGATAAACCACTTAACAGGATTATGGTTAGAAGAGGTTTCAATTAGTTTTTCTGTTTGAATATAAATTTGTTTTTAGGCACTTCATGATGCTAGTTTTTGTACCATTTTATTGATACAGTCACCTCATCTGTCTTCATTTGAATTATTATCTTAAAGTTTGATTCACCAGTGAATAGTTCTTCAGTATGCATATTGTCAAAATAGTGATAATCTGATTTGGAATTATAACATATAGTCTAGTGGTATGTGTAAAGTTGTTTGTGTTTGCCTAAGACCCATACTGGATCATCAAAATCCATCTTATACCATGATGTTACAATTAGAAGGACTTGTTAAAGATATAATTACCTAAATAAAAGTAAGATGTTTCTGGTAACTCAAAATTTTTAGACGACATGGTCACACATTTTGAAACTCCTAGATAGTGGTTTTTGTTTTTTTTTGAAGATATGACCAAAAAAAAGTGATCAGTAAACACTATTTTTTACGGTAAGAGCATCATGACCTAAACATTTCTTGTCTTGACTTCATTTGATGTCAGTTTAGTTTGGGTTACTGAAAAATTTAAAGATTGGTTTGTGGTGTCATGGAGAAGGAGGAAAGTAAAATGAAACAGTAAAAAAGAATGGAATAAGCAATGAAAACAACCTTAATGGATGTCCAATTCATTTGGATCTACAACTTCCTCAGTATCTTTCTAATGGATTCTTGGAACTTGCAAGTGGCCTTTAGTAATCATCATTTTTTATCTTAAAAATTTAAATATCTTCTGCACTTTTCATGTCATCAAAAATAGATATTTTCAGATATTTATTCCCTCATATATTATATGGTGTTTTAAGTTTTTTCTCTCCATCTTTACTTGTCTATTATATCATATTTGTTCAGTTTTAGACAATTAAAAGATAATTTATTCTTCTTTTGTGTCTATTTTATCCTTACTATTAAATATTATTTCATATCTAATACATTTCTCATAATATTAAATTTAATATAGTAATATCTCTCATATTATTTATTGTTTCTTAAGGTCTGTGCCAAGTTAATAATGAATAACTATTATTTAACCCAAAGAGTACATTTTGTCCAAGACAAATACTCCCTCCGTCCAACAATAGTTGTCCACAATACTATTTTGAAATGTGTAACAATACTTGTCTACTTTATGAAATCAATAGATAATATTACACTTAGTTCCTATTTATACTTATCATTAATTATAGTCATTTCCCTATTATATTTTTCAAGACATTGTATTTATTATATTCAAAGGGTGATATACTTTTCTATTTTAATTTCTTAGAAAGTGTGTAAAGTTAATAATGAACAACTATTATTAAACAAAAGGAGTAATTTTTTACATAACTAAAACGATATTAATAGTTTTTTCCCCAAATATATCCTTACTTAAATAAATAGGTTTTTACATAGTCAAGAAACCATATTAAATAAGAACTACTCTCTTTTGTCCATTTTTATTTGGCACACTCCTTCAAAAGTAATAATTAATAAAATGATAAGTTTATTATATCTCGTTTCAAATATAATAAATTTAATATTTTAAAAGTTACATTAAAAAATGATTATAGTTAATAATACAAATAACTTAGTAATTAAATGATAAATTATCTTTTAGTTTTTAAAATTAAATAAGTAAAAGTCAACATCTATTTTCAGTACAAGAAATACATAAAAATGAACAAAGGAAGTATTAATTAGGAATAATTTAGTAAAAACATCTCTTACCTTCTTAGATTGAGTAAATATTGTAAAAGGCGTGCTCAAGTAAAAAACACCATATAATATAGATTGGAGATGGTACCTTTGTAAAACAAAATATCTATTCCTACTTGTCAATATAAAATATATTACTTTAGTATAAATTTAGCAGATAATCATTATTTAACATGATTTTTTTATGTGGAAAAGATTGAAGTTTATCTTTTTCACTTTTCGTCATGAAAACAGATATTTGCAGCCCCTTTTATTAGATAAAATAAGGTTTAGATATTTTCTTGATTTACCTAATTATCTACTAATCCTACTTGTCCTGTTTTTTTTTTTTTCGAAAAAAATGATGGTCCAAACTAAGAATCCCAAGCAAAGTTCGACATTGTAGCCTTGATGGAGATTGAGAAGCTCAAGCAAATTCCGGCATTTTAGCCTTGATGGAGATTTATACGCAAAGGGTCTTCGATTTTAGTTTTTTAATTTGTTCGCATCACCTTAATGCCCTCACTTGAGTTACAAGCTTGTGTTACCAAGCTCGGCACTTGTCCTGTTAGGATTGGACATTTGGTGATTTGAAAAGTTTGGTTTTGATTTTTTAAGTTTTGATTTGGTAAAAATAAAATTTAAAATTGAATTAAAATTAGTTTGGTTTGATTTATTTCGATTCGATTTGAAAATTTTCTTAGTAATAACACTTTTTATGGAAATATATTCTCATTTGATGCTTATATTTGAGTAATTTACATTCTTAATTTGATTTTTATAAAATTATTTAATTTGATATAAACATTATATATAAATGGGAAAAAGGATAAATATACCCCTGAACTATCGTAAATGGTATATAGATATTCTCCGTCATATTTTTGGGATATTGGTGTCCCTGCCGTCCAAAAACTAGAGCATATATGCCCTTCACTCTAACGGAAGACTAAATACATACACGTGGCACAATCTTATTCGTCGATCCGATATTTAATAAATGTCGGGTCGGTGGATAAGATTATGACACGTCTATGCCCGTTAGTATAAAGGGTATATACACTCTAGTTTTGAACGGTAGGGGTACCAATGTCCAAAAAGTATAATGGATGGTATCTACATACCATTTACGATAGTTCGGGTGTATATTTGTCCCTTTTTCCCTATATAAATTACTTTTTTTTGTTATAATTTATATGATCACTTCTCTTTTAGTCCATTAAAAAAAGAATGATATATTTCTACATTAAGTAATAATTTAACTTTAAAATGCATATTTTATCATGAGGGAAATAATTTATAGTCACACAATATATCCCTTATTTTGGACCAGAAATTTTAAAAGTCTTTTTTAAACTTTATGTCAAGTTAAACTAATTCATATAAAATGAGAGTATTAGATATTTAACTCCCCTTTGCCTACACAAGTTGATGGGGACTGAGTATTCACCTTCCATTTGTTTTTAACCCAATGATAAGGGGTTTTGGTTATAGTGGTGGATTTTTAAATTTTTATCTCTATCCATTTTTTTAGTAATAATGGGTTATGTAACTTTTTGCCAGCATTGACTCAACAAGTTTGCTCCCTCAATGTCACCATCAAATCAGATAATACGGTGTAATGGATAAGATTGTTATTTAGAGGTTTATATTTTGAGTTTTGAGTACAAAAAAAATTATTGATAGAAAATATTTTTTTTGAATAGATTCTAGTAGCACATATTTAAATTAATCAAACTTTAATATTAATATCGGACTCCGAATAAAAAGCAAAAAAAAAAAGTTAGCTTCCTGTGTTGAAGCATCCATGGTAGGCCGCTAAAGTTGGAAGGTACATAACATTACATGAATGACCTTAAAATAAATAATGCGCACTACTTTTCTTTTAAAGCTTTTTCCTCTCTTTGTTTTTATCTTTAATCCCCATTCACACTCATCTTCAAAATAAATTGAGGTACGCTCCCAACAAATTTTTCTTTATATTCAGATCTCGAATTTTGAGATCTACGATTAAGGGTGGCATATTTTTATCACTGTAGGACAATCTATACTAGTGTAATAAATAATATTTAATATGTCTTAAGTAAACACATATATGTCGATAATTAAACATTATGATTTATGTTGATCAAATTTTTTTTAAAAGACTTATTTACTTTTTGAAATTATTGTTTATTTTTTAAAAAATAAATAAATTATGTAACTATGTGATTATCACTTGTATTGAAACAACCTACTTTAGTTGTTCGTTTTGAATTTAGATTTGTATAACTTTAAAATACATAGCTAAAATATAATGTTTGTTTTGTTATATATTCAACATTTCTCTTATATTTTATGGAATCTCCTAGAGTGTTACATGTATGCAATCAAACATGATGTTAGAAATTGCACAACAATCATGTTAGGTTCATGTCATGGAGCGAACTATTCATATTGTTGTGTTGCTCCAATCTTAGGAGGACATTTGAAAGCATTAATAGTAATAATTACACAATTATGTCCAAACACACTCTAAAAGTCCAATGTTTTGATACTATTTTATTTTAATAGAAACGATAAAGTTAGCTCATGAAAATATAATATGTTCTAAATTTGATTGAGGTAATAATACACTCGTTTGTTAGCACAACTAGCTCATCAAAAATTAGGTTGTTGTGCAGTTCAAACTGACCCATGAGAAATTTTGTCAAAATATTTTATTTGATATGTTACATATTATAAAAGAACAACAAAAATAATTGAAACTTAGTAAGAATTTAACGAATTGAGTTACAAATCACATTTTAGCTCAACTTATTTTAATGGGATAAGGGTTTAAAAAATACCCCAACTTTGGTCGAAGGTGTTGTTGCGATACTAAACTTTCATGAGGACCTATTACCTCCCTAGACTATTTAATACCGTATTTTAAATATATATATTTGCCCACGTGGACATAAAAAATAATGCAAAATTATAAATGGTAATGTGTCCACGTGGGCACATAGGTTCTCATGAAAGTTTAGTATCGCAACAACAAATTCGACCAAAGTTGAGATATTTTTCAAACTCTTATCCCTATTTTAATCCATATAACTTATTCTGAATGAATCAATATAAGCTACTTAGTACTCATTTATTAACTCAATCTATTTTGATTGATCGACTTGACACGTGGTCAAATTGTAGCTAGGCATTAATTTGAATATCGTGGCACATTATATTTATAATACCTATTAAGTGGCGATGCTTTTATTTCCGG
Organism: Solanum piurae; assembly: GCA_029582685.1. Classification (NCBI taxonomy): domain Eukaryota; kingdom Viridiplantae; phylum Streptophyta; class Magnoliopsida; order Solanales; family Solanaceae; genus Solanum; species Solanum piurae. Next base: position 25,966 of record JAJOOO010005890.1, read on the forward strand.
CCAACATTAGCCAAACCTTTCTAAGAAAAGAATGGTAGTTATTAGTCAAAGGTACTTAGCATATATATTTGTAGGCCAAAACTACTAATTTAAGTATAAATCTATTCTTAAAAGGCACTTAGGTTAATATTCATCTCCCCTTTTCCATCACATATTAATTTCTTTTATAATATTGTTTTTGTAAAAGAGATCTTTAGTTTTTTTCTTCAAGTGTTTTTGTGGCTATAGAATCACAAGTTGAGTACAATAAAGAAATGTTAATTTGTGTCCACTCTTCGTATCTATCTAAGCTTTATTTATTAGTATTTATTATTACTTTTCTCTTTTGGAGATGTTCCTCCTTTTGATGAGGAAATTGGAAATTGCTTTCAAGGTATTGTTGCATGGATGATATCATATGCAAATCCAAATCCAAATCCAAGATCTTTGAGTCAATATATGATTTTGACGTAAAATGAGTGTAATCTTATTTAGTACAACTTTTTTTTTATTACTATTATATAGTATGCTTATAGATAATTTGAGACTTTAAATCAAAGTGATGTTACATTATTTATGATTTTTTATACTGTATAGCTAATTCGAGACTTTAAATCAAAGTGTTGTTACATTATTTATGATTTTTTATACTGTATATCTTAATTTTGATGGTAAATTCAGACATATAATGACTACTTGACTAGTAGACAAAAATTTCCAATTTAGACTACTTATCAATTTGGCCTACCTAATTTCAGAGTTACATTACTAATTGGCCTTCCTCCCCAACAAGAAAGAAGCCAACAAAGCCTATCGTTTCACATTTGTCATCTTCTACTCATTCACATCACAACCACGTTGCTTCATTTTTGTTCTCTTCCTCTATAGTTAGCTACTTGACAAAGTCGTAATCAAACAAATTGAAACGAAAAAAGTATATCGTATTTTACTACTTTGTGAGTTCTGGAACGAAACTTCGACGTAATTGCTTAAGTTGTTAAGGCTACGTTTAATTGACCGTTGAGGTCTGACTGAGCTTAGTCACTATATTAAAAAAAAATTTACACTGATCATTTCGAAGATGTAACCCCTAACCTGCATCAACACAGTAACTGATATGTTACCACAGGTAAAACTGCACTGATAGTGTAAATTACATTTATCGGTGTTTACTCTATCAGGCCTAACTTAAAAGCTAATTTCCTTTTCTTTTTTTTGTTACTTTAGACCAAGAAATTATTTGAACTAATAGATGTACCACAAGAACGAGACTCGGCCGGAGTTGTAACCGTAGCTCCGTCGGATTTACAGGAAACTGCCGGGAACTCACCGCACTTCCGGCACCGAGTAACGACGAGAATTTGACGACAAGAAGGACATGAAGAGTGTGAACCCAGCCAAGTATCAATACACTGAAGATGGAAACTATGTCCACACTGCGGTAGCAAACGGATCTCATCTCCGACGGCGTACTCCGCCAGACAAATCGCACACTCCGCCGTGAACGCCGCACCATTCGCCGTACTGCTTGGATCGTAGGTGAATTTAGGCAACGATTGCAACACTTTCTTCTTCAATCCTTTATTCGCCGACGGTTGACTACTACCGCTTCCGCCGGCGCCGATTCCTCGCCGGAGCCACGCACATCTCGCGACGGCGATGAGACCAACTACACAAATCAGCGCACAGAGCAACGCAGCTAGTATTACAACGAAATCAGACTCCACTGTCACCGTCGACGGTGGCTCCGCCGCCGGCGTTGAAGAAGAGCTGGTGCTAAGCAGAAATCTAGCAGGACGAGTCATAATTAAAAATCAAATCGAACAATGAAGAAAGGGGACAATGGTGTGGTTGAAATGTCGGTAAGTGATGTGAAATATATTTGAAACTCTCTAGACACATATATATATATATATATATAAAATCTTTTTTTTGGGTCCACAAGGTAATTCACGCCCGATAAATTTCGCTCCAATATAATATTATCTACAAATAACACAAAAATTTAAAATTACATTAGATAAACCTCATACGATCATCTTTAAATCTTAACCCTCTCCATTTAAAAGATCAACTGCTTAGCTAACTCGATGAACGTTGAACGGAAGGTATTGAAGGTAACTCATGTGGTGTACAGTACATATAATTGTAGAGGTCCCTACTATTCTTATTTCTTAAGTACAAAATTTAATTAAATATTGTACAAAGCTGTCATAAGCAGACACGTTTCATTTTGTTTAAATGATAAAGAAGAAAATAATTAGCGGTTTAGAATAATGATGTGGGGTTAAATCTTGATTAGCGTCTTTTCGATATGTTAGACTACAAGTCAAATTTCAGTAGATACAACAACAAATCTGTACGTGATTCTTTTCTTGATTTGTCTGTTTGCCCAACTATCGCAATCAATTTATTTTACGTATTGTTATATTAAAAAAATATGTTCTAAAAAATAGTAATTTGTATTTAATTATATTATTTGAAAAGTCTATTTATTAATAGTATGTATTCGCCAAATGTTTTAAAAAAAATACTTTTAAAGTATTAATATTTTATAAAATAATTAAAATAGGCATAAATTAAGAATAAGAAACAAAGACATGTGAAGTTACCTGAATTTGTTTGTATTGGAGGAAGACAAAAAATGAAATAAGCTGAGGGCGACCCTAGAAAACCACCATTGCTATTACACTTGTGTACATAGAAATACCCATTATAATTAATCAAGTTTTTTTTTAAATTTATTTAACTTGAATTATCATTTTCTTTATACACCCCTACTTTTTAATTGTAATCAGAGGTGGAGTCAGGATTAAAATTTTGGGAATTCTAAATTTCCTTTAAAATCGCAATCAATTTTGTTAGGAGTTTACAAATTAATTAATACTATATATATATATTATTATTTTTAAAAAAAAATTAAATAAATCTAATACAAATATAAAATCTACGAAAAAAATTATTAAATTTGTTCGAACCTCCACTTGGCTTCGCATCTGACGATAATAGTAGACTTATGGAGTGGGGATTAAGGATGCTAAAGTGAAATATTACTTTTTGTGAAAGACAAAGTAACATTAAAAAGTTTTGAGGATTAGATGGGCAACATGTTCGTTGTACATTTATTTTGCGTGACATTTTTTTATAAAGTCTATTATTATCCAACAAGTGGCATGTCCGTACTTTATGCCTATAATTAATTATAAATTTTTGTTTCGTCTGCAATTATTTAAAGTTGGATTCGACCAGAAGCGTATCCAAGATTTTGAGATGATGGGTGCACTATTATAAAAAAGTTGATCTATGATATAAATTTGATTGATTTGACATTTAGGTTTTTACTACTGAAAATCGTTAAAATTTTAAAATTATACGTCTAATATATATATATATATATATTACCAATTACCACTTAGAGAAGTGTTATCTAATTTTAAAAAGAAAAATAAAATAAGATAAATATAAAATTCAAATTTCTAACCTCGCGGAGAGAGGTGCACCCGGTCATAATCGCATTATGTGATACTTCAAGTGTGAGTTCACACATTTATATTTCAATATTTTTTTAAAAATATAACACTATTATATATGATATCGAAAGGAAATCATGGGTTCACGTGAACCCGGTGACCCCCCTTAAATACGCCTCTGGATTCGACAACTTATATATGATTATGTTAGCCATATTTTTTTTCATCTTAAACTAGGGTGAGAACAACTTGATATCTCTATTGAATTTAACTGACGCGTTTTAGAATCTATCTTAAAAGCAATACTTTAATAAGATTTGTTTTTTAAAACTTTATAACCTAAATTCAAAAACTTTGATTAAGCCGGGGGATTCCAATAATTCTACTGAAACATATGTTGGTCTGTTTTAAAGGATTCCTAACGTCACTTCTTGTTTACTTTTTAAAAATAAATAAAATAAAGTTAGTGAGAAAGAAATGCAAACAGATAATTACTTCAATTTAATATTTGTTAAAGTGGATAAGATTGATTCTCTCTCCATTTCATATTATATGAATATTTTATAATTTGTAGGGTAATTTTTTCTCTAAGCTATATATTCTTAATTTTTGAATTATTAATAATTTGACTTGTAATATTTTTATATAGCTCTTAAATTTAGAAATATTGTTTCAAAAGTTTTTAAAAAAATATATACTTGAGTTCACGTTAAAGAATGATATTTTTCACATTTTTGGATCAAACTATTAACGATAAGAGCATTTTTAAATTAAAAGGTAGTTCAAAAATATTTTTGACCGTTTTCCGTAAAAAGATTTAGATTTTTTCTTTGATATTTATATAAAGAATGACAACCTGGACAACAATGGTTGCATCTTCTTTGTTTGTATAGCTCATAGGCCATGCCTACTACATGTGAATTGTTTCTTATTTTCTTCAATTCTTTTTGTGCAAACCCATTCTGCCCCACTTGTTTTGTTTCTTGTTTTCTTAAAAACATAATTATAGAGGTTTAATGGGCCTGTGGCGGAGCCACCCTTGTCTAAAGTCGCTAAAAAATTATATCGCGCAAATAGATAATTTTTTTTTTTATGTATATATATATATTATTTGTTGAATCTCATTAGCTTTTTTTCTCGTTAGAGAATCAGTGATGAGTCGAACTCTAATACAAAATTTAAAAAATTGGACGGGAGGATTAACTCAATCTCAAAAGTTAGTGAAAATAACTCTCACCTAAAATTATTCACCCTTTCAGTATGTATACCTTTATATTCTTTCTTCTTTATAACAAAAAAGTCCTTCATCCTGGGTCAGGAATCAAGCAAAAACAAGAAAAAAGTTTTGCCATAATTCTAATTTTATATTTCCGTTTCAATTTATGTGATACCATTTGATTTGACATAAGAAAGTTTAAGAAAAAAAAAAGACTTCTGAAATTTGTGATCCAAAACAAAATTTTAGACATTTATTTGACTATAAATCATTTCATTAAAGGGTTAAAATTAAAGGGAAACTTACATAAATATACTATAAATAAAAAATATTTACCATTTATAACAATAACATTTTTTTTTCACTTGATCACTTTTAATACATGTATAATACACTTTTAATTCATATTACAAAGAACAATTTATTATTCACATATAATACAAATTTTATTGATGGATAATACATTTATCACACATTTTAATACACTTATAATACAATGTGTCAACTTCTTACCAAATAAGCATAATATATTTTTAAAAATAATTATAATACATATATATTGCATACTTAATTCATTTTTAATACATATTGCAGATTTAACATAGTATTGCTATAAATGGTAATAAATAAAAAGTATCGCTAAAATCAGTAATTATTTATTAAAAGGCACTCATCCAAGTAATTTTTCCAAAATTTTTAAATTTGTTTCTAATTATAGAAAACTGACATTCTTTTTGACATAGACTAAAAAGTTAAGTATATCTAGCTTGAACTGCAATGCAGGTAACAGAATAAAAAAAATGGTCCATTCAATTATTGGAGGATTCAATTCCCAATTCCAACTTAAACAAACTCAAAACATCATATGAATAAAAAAGACTTTCCATAATTAGAAGAAAAAACACTAAAAGCATTTTTCCCATTCATAAAATTATTTAGTGCTCCATGTGATTTTGCTTCTGTACCATTGCTAAAAGATCAGATGCTTGTCATACTTTTTGCAAGTCATGTTATCAACACTACTAAGCTAAAGAGAAAAAAAACAAACAAAAACTAGAGGTGGGGAATAGTGGAAAATGATTGATTTAACTCATTTATTTGCTTTTTTTCTCCTTGTTGGAAATGCAAAAGACACTTTTGCATGTGACCTAGGAGATTTTTTTTCTCCACTTTTTTTATAAGGATAGTATTCGGATCAACTCGCTCGTACCTGCTACCACCAGTGGACGGAGCCAAGATTTTCATCCAGGAAGTCATTTATCTACTATATATACAATAAAAGATAAATTTGACCTTTCTGTTCCGCCCCTCTAGCTTTGACCCGAGTATTGAGTAACTCTACAGATCAAGGTTTAGGAAGATGACAAGAATCGTGTAGTGCTTGTGACCTAGAACATTCTTTTCAAGATTCAACCTTACTAAACTTTGTAACCATCAATAAAAAAATCTTATTAAGGCAAACAATTACACAGTAAAAATGAATTCACCTATATGTGCCAAACTGCTTATATGATATACCTAAAAAGTATAAGCACATTGATATGACTTGAGGAAAAAGGAAAAGGAGAAAAAAAGGTAACAAGATAGTTGGCTACCTACTTCCTTTTCACCTTTGAGGAGCAGGTTTCACAAATGAGAAGTCATCTTCATTCCTAGTAGATTCTCCATTTTGAGGAATATGCACATGAATTTCTGTGTCATCATGATCAATATGGGTAGTTGCTATCTCTGCACGAGTCATCGGTGTTGTTGGATCATTTTCAAGGTCGGATGCTTCTTGATCGCTGTAGCCCTGGAAACGCGATGAGTGACCAGTGGTTTTGTATCGATGAAGACCAGGGCCTGATGGGTGCACAGGTGAGCTCATTGCAGACCTTGGACTTGCATTACCCAGCGTTCGGGTAGGGGACCTGTCTCCCCTCGCTCCTGTCCGCTTCTTCACAGCCATATGCCACTTCTTTAGTGCCTTGGAGGTTTGCTCATCAAAGATGGATTTTTTCATATGGGATCCCATCTGCAGAAAGGCCAATGATTTATCTAACTTAACAACAGATCATGCTAGAAATTTCAGTAGTTTCAGTGACCTTAACACCAATCAACGAAGCAATAGCAAATGTCTATGGTAATATGGCACAAAATAAAACGTTCATACAATTATGCCATTTGGTTCGAGAGACGAGTCTATGATAGTACCTGAGTTATAAGGGCATAAAGTGGAAGAGTGATGTAACTGCATAGGAATAAGACTCCCACCCTGTAATACAAAGAAAAATTTGATTAAAGATGGATTCGTGAAGCTTAGGAACTAAGATAATAAATATTTTTAAGTGAGTTTCTGTAGCAAGGAACATACCCTATAACAATTTTTGCAATGACCAGCTCAAACGCCTCATGGAAGCAAGATTTTAGCCCATACTCATACTACAGAAAAAGTAGAATCCTCATTTCTACCATAGTTTTATGGCCCATTAAACAAAAGGAAAAAGAATATCTAGCAATATCAGAATGTGATCATGATAGAGGGAGAAGAAATATTACCCATATCCACAGAAAATATGTTATCTGGAACGCATTCTGCAAAGTTAAAAGATATATAAGCATTAGATTAGCACAAAAAAGAAAGTTTAGCCAAGGGAACATACAGAAATTAAGATATGAAAAGCAAACTATTCCGTGCACTTGTGATGATAACTATAGTACTTGCAAAGTGGAACCCAAATACTGGTTTACGAATAATGCTTTATTTTGGAAATGCAAACCTGAAACAAGGCAAAATGGATGAGGTGAAGAACCAGTCGTGGTCGACCAAACCAAAAATATTTGTCTGAGGCTTGTACAAGAGGGATTCCTTGAACTACTGCATGTCTCTCTTTGATGTCAAGGGCCATCCTAGTCAAAACAGCCTGAAGCTTTGTTCCAACAGCTAAAATGATCTGAGAAAATTTCATGAATAAGAATTTCCCCATAAAGTAATTCCGGAAGATGAACAATGGAAAAGAATCTTACAATCAGAGGAATTAAGCATGCCCAGAACAATGCTTGCCACCCTGCAATGGGTCAAATAATTCAGACCATATGAAAACTGTAGTAGATAGTGACTAAAACGGAAGAACTAAACAATTTCCAGAAATGGATCAGACCACAGAACATGACTTACCGCTAACATTCAGAAGCAAGAAAAGCACAAATGATGCCCATAAAACTGGACTGCCGGAAAAAAAAACAAGTAAAAGGCCAATCAGAGAGCAAGGAGATATATGCTAATTAGGCACACATAAATATGCTGAAAAAATTGAGAGAGCAAATAGAACATCTAACTACCTGACACCGACAACTACCTTGAAGTCATCCTCTAATGACCTCTTGATATACTTTTGGAAGTCAAATTTACTTCCAGGAGCCAGATGAACCTGCGAAAGGAGGAACGTTAGTTTCATGGGTAACAAAGAATTACCAAGGCAGAACAAAGCACAAAGAATACTCACACTTATGAAACCATTGCGCAGAGCCAAGTAGTCTGACTTACTGACAGACTTGAAAAATTGTCTGAAGAAGCATCCCTGCATGAATTAAGTTTGCAACAGTCAGTCACCTTAGCACTAGTTTGGCCTTCTGCTAAAAAACTATGAATTCACATTGTATTAATTTCTCACAATGTAAAAGAAGATCGGGATCCTTGTCCAGAAACTAGTATGCGCTCGGACAAAAGATGTCTCATGAGTAAGTCTAAATCTTGAAGGATCTGCAAGTCCCAAGTTAGAAACACAGTGACAGAGTCAAAACCAAATGAGCAATTAAACACAGAGAGCAAGCAACAGTCCAAAGTTTTGGCTTTATAGCAAGCAAATGTATACCATTTGTAAACTCGTAACTATGGGTTGAAGTCTCTTGCTCCCAACCTTTCCAGCCACGAATCTGCAGAATAAAGTTTCAGGCATTTAGCAAATGGATTAATACCATAAAGGCATCCTAAAATAGTTATCACTCTAGACAAGTGGTCAGTCCTAGTAACAACTTTGAGCCTTGGTAGCTGGTCAATTAGAGCTAGGAGTATAACAGCAGGATTTTAGGGGAAAACAGTTTGAATGATCCAAACAATTAACTACCATAAAATAATTTGATGTTGAACACTTCTTATCATACCAAGACCAGTTTGTCATGCAAAACTTAGTTTCCTAACATGTTTGACTGTGTCAACCAAGTAAGATAGAGTAACGATCCGATATGAAGCAGAAAGCATATAGCTTTTTGCATCCTTCCATTAATACCACCAGAGTATTGCATCACCATGATAAATGATTGATCTTGTCAGTTAATTGAAAATCTACTAAAAATGCAGTCAATGATAGGATCTACAACTTTCCTGGATTACCTAAGAAGCAGTATAGATGGCAACTAAAGCATAGTAGAGGAATAACTAAATAAGTATATTATGAATTACCTTAAGTCTTCCCAACCACATGGTAATCGCACTGTATAACACATGAAGGACTGCCAAAAAGAAAATAAGGATGTGTATTTGATGCAGTGCTTCAACAGTAATGAGAGGTACACCCTGTTAGGAATACTTTAGATTAGTTTGATGAAGAAATGAAATCATGCTGTTAATGCTAATATGAAGTACCACATAAAAGGTCCAAAATATAGCTGAAAAAGATGGGCAGGAACACAGTGCTAAGTGCTAACGGAATGCAAGGATGCTGCATCTGGTAGAACAACCACTTTACCTTCAAATGTTAACTTTACATTAAAATTTTACCCTAAACCTAAGCTGACTTAACAACTTTTTGAAGCTCGTAGTCTAAGACATTTGAAGCAGATGCTTTTTTGGTGGAAGCTGTAACTGAGCTATGAAGACACGATTTAGTCATCCACTCTTATTATACCCAGTGCAAGTCACACCCGTTCAATTTGATGGGATGAACAGAATTCTTAATTTCTTCCAGAACAAACTCTCCTTAGCTTATCTATACGCAAGATATATATACTCATACGAATAGCCCAATCATTTCATCATTGAAGTGATTAACATTCAATAATTCAATGGACCATTTAGGTTATTTCAGGAACACAGAACATTTTAAAACCCCTTTTTGATTAATGGTCTCACTAAACCCCTCTCCCAACAACCTAGGGAGGTGTTGACATACTCCATTACAGAAGACGGAGCAGAACAATCATTTTGGATGGATCTGACATATATCAGCTAGTTAGCTCAATTCCTTCTTCCTAAGTCAGACAGGACAACCTAAGAATAAAACAGCGACGGAGAAAAGCTAAGTGTTTCCTAATCTTCAATTAGGCTACATGAGTCCATCACTTGGCATACACCTAACAGAATGAAGGTGCTTCGTGTAAAATTTCTTTTGCAGTTCTTTTTTGTGATGACACCATGTTATTTGAAATGTCCATTTATTTGAATTGAAGAGTCAAAAATCCTAAGCCAGTTTGCGTTTGCTCAAAATATCTCATTGTCTAGGTCAATTGATAGAAACAAGAAAAACATTTAGTCTTATCACCATATCTAATTCAAGATAGGATTAGTAAATTACCAAAAGCACAACTCTCCCAGAGCCGTTTTTGCCATCAGCGCTCATTAATAAAACTAAATACATCAGTGAAGTTTTACCCATATTATCAAGGGTCATGTACACATTACCTCTTTGCATTTAGGCCCTGCACCTGCCAAAATTCTACGCTCATACCATAAAAGCTTCCTACGGTGTTCCTCCTCCTTTGCAGCACCTTTATTCTTCGCAGGGCATGGCAGCATTGTATCAGCAACACTTGGGGGAATACAAATTCCAGCAATGTAATATTGACTAAATACAAGGGTTAACGAGATGAAACCAAGAATCATCAACTCTGCAATAATTAGAGGATTCAATCAAAATGGAAACAAGTCGACTCTCAAAAAAATGATAACAAGAGGAGAAACACAAAATCTTACCAGCCTTAACCTTCTCCAAGGCCTCAAAGAGAGCTTTTTTATGCCTGTCAGTCAACCACTGAGCAAAGATTTCATCGCGTCAATTATGCATATTTTCTATAGTAGTAGTCATTCAAGGAACCAACAAATGAGCTGAGATACTACATCAACTCATGCAATCAAAATAAGTTGTGAAAAGTAAAAAACTTTAAGACAACAAACTTCAATAGCAGTGTAATATCAGAGCAAACTTGGTTATAAAAAGTTGACCAAAAGCCAAAAAGGGGAAAAAAGAAGAACAAAAAAAGAAGCAAGTTATTACAATTAAATGGAAGGACGAAAAATGAATCCGAAGTAGATGTTATTGATATTTTCTGCAGTAAAAAGGAATAAGTTCACAAGGCATAACACAAACATTGAACTATTTTTCACTCTTGTCCCTGGTTTATTGGCCAAAATTAAATAAGATGCAGAAAGAAACCTTTATCGTTTTTCATTTTAAGATAAATGCAACAACATCCAATTACAACAATCAGAAGTTATGTTTCCCAAGGATGCTTAAAACAACTTAAAGGTGCACAAATAATCCCAACCAAGTGAGAAAATGGTACTGTTCCTTCTTTCTGGATATGCAACAGAGGAAGCAATAGTACTAAAGCAAATTATCTCGGAAACACACATATAAAGACTAAAGCTTTCTTAAAGAGTTAATATTACACCAACAGATAGAACAACAGAAACACAATAACTACTGCCCCTCTAGACTGGTTTGGCTATATGAATCATCAATATCAATGCCGCTTCATTTGGATCCACTCACTCCGTTGTTCGATCATATACCTTTTATGACAAATTAGGGATTCACTAATGGCTAACTCGTAAACAAAGCTTAACGCGAATATCCATTGTAAAACAATGATTACCGAGAACTCATATACATATACTCCCACAATTCTCACGTCTTTTTACCCATTGTGCATATTCCTTATAGCTGACTCTCACTCAAAGGCATTCCTTTTTTTGTTCATTTTACGGGAAAACAACAAGGAAAGGGGCTAAGATCCTCGTTGACAACATGAATTCGTACGCAAGATACCGAATTGGATCCCTTTCATAGATGGGAATTGATGAATTAAGGAAGCAGTAGCACTCCCTCCCGATGTTTTGCCAGAAGCGAAGCTCGTTTTCCGACAGAAAGAGAAAACTGCAGCCCCGGACCGAAAGGTGGGCGTCTCAATCTAAACCAGCCTTGTCTACCAAGAATCGATACATCGAGAAGGTAGCATGTCGAACTAGAATGCACACAGAGTAGTAATCAAGATGCGTGCAAGCAGGCTCGGCCACCATCATTATATAGAGGACACAATGTTTGGCAACAAGCATCTGAGCAATCAAGAACAGTTTGTAGGTTCTAGAGTTTATAATTGGAAGAAAAAACATGATATCATTTCCAATTTGGCGAGGCAAGACTTCAAGAGACAAATGATGTTCCTTTAGGTTACAAATTAAGAAGTCAATACTCAATTATCAACATAGCTGCAACTTAAAACCCTTGATTTCCAAAACAAGGAAACAAGAAAGAGAACTACTACAGGTCCCACTTTAATAAATGCTCTTGGCTAAGACTTGTCAATAAAGTAGAAGAACAATTAAGGGTGAAAAAATAACTAAATAAAGACAATATCTCTTTACAAAAACCAGGATGTTTTCAAGAAACATCATCAACAAAATTCAAGAATTATTCTTCCTAGAAGCAAAACAAGAAGGTCAACGAACAGGGTTATTAAAGAAACAAAGAAAGACTAAGTTTTTATGTCATCATACCGTTCCAAGTTTGTGTAATATCTTCTCTAAGGCAATAGAAATGAGGATAATAACTGCACAAACACCAGCCACAGCCCAAGTTGGTGTTTGATCAAGTTCCCTTGATTTATCATCACCCCCACCTGCCATTACTAACCCTCAACACAACAAAATTTCAACTTATCTTGAAACACAGAATTTTTGCTTCAGATGTATCAAGAATTTCAAGAAAACAAATGGGTTCTTGTTAAAACCCTCAAAAGACAATCAAGAATCAAGAAAATGCCAAAAAGGCATACATTTATAGATAGAGTTTTCAAGAAAACAGAGTTGTAATATGTAGGACATAAACAATTATAGTGGTGAAAGGGAAGTTTATAGAATTGCTAGTAGTTAGGACCAGACTTGGTAGGTATAATAATTTCACAGATATTATGTATAGACAAGTTGGTATAATTTCTCACGTCGTTGAGGAACAATTCACAATAGAACAAGTCCGTCCACTCTCTTATATAAAAAATTACTATTAATTTTTGCTTATGAGAGACATCGGATTTTAGCGTGTTTTCTTAAAAATGGTTTTATGCGAAATTACTTTACCAAATGGATAAGCTTTAATTAACAAGTGCTCATATAAAATTCATTTATGCCATTATTTGCTAATTGAAACAGTTTTGATTTTATAAAATAAACTTTTATACACGGTCAATTATGATTTGACCACGTTATTAATTAAATTATTTTTTTAAAGAAAAAAACTCAAATATACTATCGAACTTTGATAAAAAATTCATCTATGTCATTTTTGTTATAATAAGTACGTATTGATGTCGTTATATTATAATTGATTGAAATAAAGGTTTTTGTTCTTTCTCAAATTAGTTATTGATAACACTTTTTGAATTTTATTTATTATTTTTCTCTTTAATCTTTCAAAATTTTCAAATTTGTCATATTCAAAGTTGTTAATTTTTTTTCTATACAATTAAACTAATTGTGTATATTAAGATCATTAGTAGTGAATAATTTACTATACGGTCAATATGTTCAATTGACCTCAAATTTATGTTTTAGATCGATCTTTTTATATTAGTATACTTATCATTTTGAAATTCTTTATGTCTGTTATTGAGGGGTCTAATTAATAAATTGACATGAAATTAAATACTCTATCTGTCCAACAATACTTGTCCACTATTGACTTTGCACATTTCTTAAGAAACTATAAATAGAATGATAATTTTACTATATCACATTTTGAATATAATAAATACAATGTCTTGTAAAATGTAATAGAGATATGACTATAATTAATGATAAGGGTAAATTAGGAACTACGTGTAAAATTATCCATTAATTTCATAAAGTGGACAAGTATTATTAGACATTCCAAAATAGTATAATGAACAATTATTGTGGAACCAAGAGCAACATAGTAGTACTATCTGCCCCTAATTACTTGTCCACTTTTGAATTGACACACACATTAAGAAAACAATAATTGTCATAGTGAGTTTACCATTTTACCTCTATTAATTATGAAGTGGATGGATTAAAAATATAAGATTTTTTAGAAGTTATACTTTTTTTAAAATTTAATTTATCAAAATGATTAAGTAATTAAGAACAACTAAAAAAAATATGAACAAGTAATTAAGGGACAGAGGATAACTCGTAAGGAAAAAGGAGAATATGAGAGCATTTACTACTTCTTCGTAGTTGATTTGACTTACATTAGTTTTAGTAGTTTATTATAGGAAGTGAAGATCTCAACAATTTGTCTCGTGAATGTGAATTTTTAGTTGAATGGAGAATTTAATACGTACTCATCGAACCAATAATTGTTTATTTATAAAAAAAAAATTATTTTATTTTATAAAATATTTTATTTTATTTTATTTCAAAATTGAAAAACAGGTTATAACATATTGGGGATAGTGTAATTTTGTAAGATGATATTTCATTCTATTTTTAGAAGTCGATTTTTGTGGTCATGAAAACGTGTGAAAATTAAATGGATATAGTTTCACATGGGATCTGAGACATACTTTATCAAATTAATAATATGGAAAAAAGGAAAATAAAAATGAGTCCTATTTAATTTTTTCGAAATTACAAGTCTTATATGTTTGCCAAATAAAAAATAATAATTGGCATGACCAACTTGTAACATGGAAACTATATTTTTTGTATTTTTTTTTCACGTAAAAGGCCACCATATATATAAGTTTTAAATGGATAAGCTCTTACCCAAACTCTCGTCTAGTCTTTTTTTATTTTATTTTAATTATTTATAAATAATTTGTAGCTAACAAGATTTTTTTTACTAATCCTTGTTAAATATATTAACTACTATTTTTCGCGATTAAGTAATAGAAGTTGTTCATCGCTAATTTTTTTATTTTTCAATAGTATATTTTTTAATATTTATTCTCCTAAATGAAAAAGGATTTTCTAGTGACACCAAAAGTTGAGCTCGATGCTCTCTTTCTTACCTTTAAATATATGATATTATTTTTTTAAAATATGGTTAGTGCACGAAAGTTAAACGTAAATAGATATCAAGCAAAAGACAATTTTATCTGCTTTTGGCTATTTTACTTTAGGACAATAAGATTGACTATAGTTTTAAATTATATAGTATATGTTACCAACATAAATTGTGGTGCAGTGAGATTGTTTCATCTTTAATCCGAAGTTTCGAATTTGAGTCTTTGGTATGGAGAAAATCATGTTTGAAGCACACCCCACAATAAGTTTTGCAATACACCATTTAAATTTAGTTGGAATCCAATGCGAGCTCCGAACATCAGATTGAAGAAAAAACCTATATATAGTATATGTTGACAATTAATGTTGCCTATTCACCAAAACTGCAGGTTTGAATTTGATTGAGTAAAGAATAAAGAAATATCAGCAATTATTCGCCTTTTTATTTAGGTATGACCTATTTTATGAAAGGGCTTTTTAATTAAATATATAGTCAAATAGTTTGTTTTTTTATATATATTATTAATTGCCATCTAATAATTCTTTTGATTCCTATTCTTCTTGCTGACTTTGACTTGGTACGCATCTCACCAGACTGAGAATCTACTTGCTAATTTATTTATTATTATAAGGAGAAAAAGACAAAAAAAATAATTGTAGGAAAACAAATTAATTAGTTAAAACTATGTGTTTACACGAGACCGTCTTTTAAGGAATTACCAACATGGCGTGTGGTGTAGGGATGAGGTTGCTTTATGTTTGATCAAAATTCTCGGGTTCGAGCTCGGAAAATGGATAAATTCATATTGGGAGCGTCATTCCTGAGCCTTGTAGTGTGTGATCCAAATTTAATCGGGAGGGAAACAAAAAAAAAAAAGTCTCAAAGGGTTATATCAACCGTCCATCAGGTGAACTAGTCAAAATAAGATGACTGGCTGGATCTCTTCAAACAGATATAGTATTGTTTTTTATTAGTTCATTTTATAATAATGACTTTATCGCACTAAAATTTTCTAAACTCTAATCAAATATTGTTATATAAATTGAAACAAAACGAAAATATGAAAACATGGTATGATTGGAGTAGTCAATATAATGATCCATGCATGAGCAAAGAAAACTGCAAGCTAGTTTGCTTTGTTTCGTTGAATGAAAAAACAAGTCTTGTTCTGATATCAATTTTATAATATAATGCATGGTAACATCGACAACATTTTATCTAGCCATTGTATTTTACCTAAAAAGGAAATAAATAAAGCTTGATCGTCAGCAGGGAAACACGTTTTTGCAACTTTACACAATCCACAATAATTATTTTTTAGTAATATAACAGGTCAAATTAAAATTTCATTTTTTGTTCTTTTGTTTTTGACACAAATTGAAAGAGAATTGGTCAAAGTTTAATTTATTTTTGAAGACACCAAATACGAGACACAAGATTATGAAATGTTCAATTCATAATAGACGCATGCCAAAAATTAAGAAAATCTTAGGAATTTGGTCGATTCACATACGTTTGGTAAAATTAGAGGACGATTTGAATAAATAGATGGTGACTGTGAAGATCGCAAACCTGATATCTTCAGCTCGAAATAATTGCTTGATAGGAGAGCTTTATGACAGTTGGATACGGCTAATGTAAGTCGCTTTGTTGGACGTTCTAGGTTGATTTCAAGCCAATGTAATCCATGCCATGCCTCAGAGGAACCTAACTTAGCAATCTGCTCAACCAGAGCACCCAAGTTCACAAGAGGGACGGTAATAATATGGAATTCTCTCTTAAACATACCATCAAATGCAGTTCCAACACCTGAAATGCAATTTTCCACTCACTTGAAAACACAATGAAGTTCTCAAGCATTGTTATTCACTGATTGATGATCCATCTGTATCAGCAAGCTGTGGGTTGTAAATACATTATTCAGAGAACATGACATGGCATTTAAGCAAAGATTTAGAGTGAAATATGAGAACTAGTTAGTGTCTATGGACTAACCTGTTGAATAAATTCTAACAGATTCACATGATCAGTTAGATTAACGCCTAAAACATTCATTTTCTTATGAAAAACGTACAAGAGAATCTTGTTAGCTAGTGGAGTATATTTCCTAAAACGTGAATGACGTCATGAATAGTTTTCCAAATGAACTCGGAAGCTTGAAATTCAAAAAGAGAGAATCTCTAGCATTAGAACCAAAAATTAAGCTCTTCCCTTATAAGTTACAATTCATGATTCACTTGCTATAATCAACCCAATTAAAACATAAAATGGACCTTAAGAGACAATGGGCACAAAGGCTTTAAACCCTCAAAAATCCTTCTTGTTTTCAACAAGATGGAGCACAGAATTGTTATAAACTGTGCTATTCATACCTCAGAATAAAATAACTAGTCTAAGAAGAAGTGCTTTTCATGCTTTGTTTTCCACATTTAGACAGACATACATCCTTCAGAGGGAGGAATATGAATGTTGAAGAGAATAAGCTATAAAGTGTAGTAAAAGGTAGGTGAGCAACTAATCCTGTATTAACAACTACAAGCAGTACTACCAATACCTTTCCCTTCTTAGCTTAGCAAATGGTTTACAAGTACTTAACTTTTTGAGTGTATAATATGACAGAGACAAGTATTAGAGAGTGTTACCGCAAGAAGTGTGACAAATGTTGGCTGCTTGTGAATCAGAATTAGGTTTGACTTCAATGAATGTTGCGATTTAGTGCAATGGAATTTCTGGTAAATGGCAATTTTATCAAGTTTCATAGACTGTTTGTGTGATGAAAATCTAAACAAAGATCGTAGGTAACTGATCTTGAAGTTTAAGAATATATGTTGTAGATCCAACCCCTGTTTTGAATTTGGTTAGCATAGTTGTGAAGTAATTGGTAACCAAATTTAGACATGACCAGCAAAAGCATGGTCAAAGACTCAAAATCAATGTTACCTTTTATCAAAATAAACATACCAATCCTTGCTCAGAATCAAGATAGGTTGTTGTCCTCATTTTTCCAGATAGGACCTGATAATTCAGTAAGTTACAGACTCCAAGTTTAAATGACACTTCATTGAGTTTTTAGACAATCATTACCTTCACGTGCAGTTAATCCAAACGAATATTCGCTCATCTGCAGCATGCTGTAATACATGACAATGAGTGTAATGTTCAACAAAGATAAATGCTAGAATCAAACAAAAGATCATAATCCTTGACTATGTAAAAAGGGACAACATTTATGCGGATATTACCTTCTCTTACGCGGCCAAGAAACATTATACTATTTATGTGGAAGTTTATGCCGAGATTTAAATTTGCTAATGAGGCCAACCAAACAATCCCTAAGAGAAACAATCGTTTAAAGTAAATGCAATATAAGGAAATTCATGAGAAACCAAGAATGGCCATAAATTGACAATGCAAAGGCCAGAAAGCCTGATCAATTATAACAAGTGCTGTGCCTGCCACAATCGGAATAAACTTCTTATCAACCCGTCAGAGAACTTTGGCACCCTCCAAGCAGTTTTTTATCAATGGTATCAGAAACCAATGATCACCAACAAAATGCGAGACACCAGAATGACATCGAGTATAGTATCCTGATTCTTAAGATTCTTTGTTCCAGTACTGCTCTGCATCTCATATTGGAAAAGGTAAAAGTCCATCATCTTAACAAAATAGAGAAGAAGTCGCAAAAACATCCAAGTTATAGCTAAGGTACTCAACTGTAATCTCTGGAAAGGTAGTCCCTCCATTTTATCCCAGAATCTAAGAAACTGAGTTTTTTGTGGTGCAAATACTGGAAAATTTGAATAAAAAATGTCAGGCATGACAATTCTATTACAAAATCAGAACACAAACCAGATGGAATTTGAAAGAGACTATGCGGCCTAGGAGACTTACAAAGAGACATTGTGATCTCTAATACTTTCATGATTAATAAGAATGCAGTCTAAGATAGTCTTGAAAATTGGGCGAAAGAAATGAAGCTAATTAACTGAAACATACACTAGAAAAATTTAGCTCTTACTCAGATCAGGAACACATGACAGGAATGGTTTATCTTCCTTTGAATCCCCATCGCGTTAGAAGTTTTATACCTATCCTAATGAATACTACTCAACTAAATCTCAAAAGAACTTTACCTTCAAAACCTTACAATATCTATTTGGCCTCCCGTGAGCTTTAGTAACAATTTCCAACAAAACAATGTCAGAAATAGAGCTCAAAACCTCTGCTTTAAAGTCAAAGCTTGCTGGCAAAGCATGCATATCGGTTGTTTCTTTTATGTCGCTAGTGTAGAGGAAGCATTTGAAATCATGGTTAAAATGGCCAGACAAAAAGGAAGCAAATATAAAAGAATATGAAAGAAAGAGGCACACATACTGTCTCCGTAAGTTAAGTACTTGAGCACCAATATGTATGTTCCAACTCAACTTAAGAAAGATTAATAAATGATCAAACATCACTACATATAGTAATGATCAACAACAAATATATCTCATCTCGGTAATTATGTGAGTGGGGACTTCAAGGACAACAAAAACCAAGTTAGTAGTTTTATACCTATCCTAATGGATACTACCCATTCTCTTACATAACACAATTTCCCATTTTTAAGAAATAATCAAAGTCAAAAAGTGAAAGGGGCAGTGAGGGTGTTTTAAGTCTACAATTAAGTGTCTTCATTCAAAACAACTCCACGTCTTTTCTCAGTTCCTGTTTTTCAGTTAAGCAGGGGAAAACAAGTTCTTGAACATCCATTGAGAGGATGACAACATAACTTACTTTTTTTTAAATTACTATTTGAATATGAGTTCCCGATAAGGGATTTCTTGAAAAAGCCAACAAGTTCTTGAACCTGTACCCTTATATCTTCGTCCTATACACCTATAATTATACAATACAAATATTTTCCTGCCCAGTTTTCTTTTGCCTTTCTCTCTTTCTCGCTTTATACAAACACAGATTATACAATTGATCTTTTGTATATATATATATCGAAACAAAAACAGATTATATACAACTACTTTCTTTTGTATATGTATAGCAAAATATACATATTTATGTTTGCTATGGAGCGCAATTATGCAAACTATAGCTATAGCATACGAATATGATTTTTGTGTTTGCTTTATGTGAAAGTTGCTCTATTTTAAAATTTTGAATTAAACGATACACTTTTTTATATTAGTAAATAAAATTTTATATAACACAATCCAACCAATTGTATTGCAAATAAATGACCATCATATGATAACTCAATTACTCCCAACTAGTATTATTAATACTCCTTTATGTTTTTATACTACATATAGTTAACGACCTTATGTTTTTTTTTTTAGTATACTATATTATAAACAAAAAGTATGAAAATAAATTAGTTGTTTTAAAATATTATTATATACTATAAAATTATATAAACAAACGGAGTTTAGGGTTTTTGAATTATGGTTTAGGGTTGTTGAAACTGGAAGCAGCAGAACTAAAATCCTCCATTAATGGAGCTTGAGTTTAGTGAAGAGAAATGAAACATTCTAGAGAGAAGATGAAATGGAAGATATGTGAATAGTATTTCACTAAAACTGAATGTATGAGCTTTACATTAATTTGTATTTATACATGTATGAAAAGCGTGAAAATTACTAAATACTTTTATGTAACAACTTAACGAACTCTAACTAACTATAACTAATTACAACTCACTAATTCTAACACCCCTCAAGTTGGAGGTGAAGTAATCACAGACAACTTGTTCAGAAGTGTTGAGTGTTTAACTCCAGTCAAGGCCTTGGTAAATACATCTGCCAATTGTGAATTTGTAGAAATGTGATGAAGTGTAATCAACCCTTGTTGAAGTTTGTCCCTAATAAAATGACAATCCACTTCTATATGCTTTGTTCTTTCGTGAAAAACTGGATTTTTGGCAATGTGAATTGCTACCTGGCTGTCACAAAACACATGTATGGGTAAAGAGCTATGTACCATCAGTTCAACAACTAATCTTTCAAGCCATACTAGTTTCCTTACAACTTGTCTCACAGCTCTGTGCTCTGCCTCTGCAGAGGATAATGACACAGTGGCCTGCTTTTTAGACTTCCAACTGATAGGGAAGTCCTTCATAAGTACCAAGTATCCACTAACTGATCTCCTTGAATCAGGACAAGAAGCCCAGTCTGAGTCACAATAAGCACTAACAATGAACTTTGGTTTGTTTGAAATGAAATTCCCCAAAGTAGGATCTTGTTTTAGATACCTAAGTACATGATAGGTAGCCTTCAAAGTGTGTATCTCTATGTGACTGCATAAACTAGCTGAGATGTTGTACACTTAATTTTATGTCCATTCTTGTGTTTGTGACGAAGTTGAGTTTACCAATGAGCTTCCTATAGTGAGTAAGATCTGATAGTAATTTGTCATCAGTAACTGTGAGCTTCTCAGTAGAGTCAAGTGGTGAAGTAGTCACTTTGTAGTTCATAACATCAAACTCTTTTAGAAGGTCAACAGTAAACTTTTTCTAAGAATGAGAACATCATCTTGTCTATATAATATTTCCAATCCCAAGAAATAGTGTAGCCTTCCAAGGTCCTTAATCTTAAATTGATCATGTAGGAAAGTCTTTAGAGAGGTGATCTCATCCAAGTTAGTTCCTGTTAAAATTATATCATCCACATAAACAACAACAAACACCAAGAAACATCCATTTCTCTTGTAAAATAATGAGTAATCACTATTTGAGTGTGTGTATCCCTTTGAGCAAAGGTTGCTGGCCAACTTGTCATATCATTGCCTACTTGCCTGCTTCAAGCCATATAAAGACTTCTTGAGTCTGCACACCAAATTATTTTCATCTACCAGAAGACCCTTGTGTAGTGTCATGTACACTTCCTTATGTAGGTCACCATGAAAGAAAACATTGTTCACATCCAACTGATACATATTTCATCCCTTCTTCACAGCCAAACATATCAAAGTCCTCACAATAGTCATTTTTACTATAGGTGAAAAAGTCTCAGTATAGTCAATTACAGCTTGTTGTGTATACCCTTTCACTACCATCCTGGCTTTGAACATTTCTACACTGCCATCTGTTTTATGCTTAATTTTGTACACCCATTTGCATCCAATTGCATATTTGCCTGCTGGTACGGGGACCAGTTCCCATGTGTCATTAGCATAGAGTGCTTCAAACTCTTATGTCATTTCCATTTGCCAAGCAAGATTCAGGATTGCTTCCTCATAACAAGAGGGTTCACTGTCATGTGAGATTGCTTTTACCAACTGCTGGCTATTAGAGCATAGGATAGTAAAACATGCATGGTTATGATTGGATATTACTGAGGTGAGAGAATGTTGTGGATCAGGTGTAGGTGTGGGTGAATGCAACTTAGGTAAGGTGTAGTTATATTCTTTAAGGTAGCTAGGAGGGTGAAGTGATCTAGTTGTCCTCCTAAGAATTGGTGGTGGTGGAGCCTCATTAGGAATTATGGGATCAGGATTAGGTAGTGGTTCTATGGTGTGGTGTGATTTTGAGTTTGGTTTCACTGTGTGTTCATGTACAATGTTGGTTATATGATCAGTAATGAGTCTATGAGATGTGTTTGAATCCAACAAACTATCATTAACAAAAGTATTATTTGTACTAAGCATGCAAGTCAATTTAGAAGAATTGTGAACAAGCAATTTTATAATGGAATTAAAGCTGGAACCATCAGGAGCAACAACAAATGGAAACAGTGATTCATGAAAAGAGACATCTCTACATACATGAACCTTTTTGGTAGCTATGTCTAGGACTTTGTAATCTTTAGTATTGAAAGGATATCCAACAAAAACATGTGGTGTAGCCCTTCGCTCAAATTTGTCTTTATGAGTTTTTAAGGTGGTGGAAAAACATAGGCATCCAAAACTTCTAAGATGAGAGTATGTGGGCTTTCTTTGGTACATTTGTTCATATGGTGATTTATTGTGTAGGATTTTTGTGGGTAGTCTGTTAATGAGGTAAGTAGCAGTTAAGATGCTTTTTCCCCAGTATCTTATGGGTATTTTTAAATAGTATAGAAGTGCCCTTGCTGTCTCTAAGAGGTGTTTGTGTTTTCTTTCTACCACCCCATTTTATTGGAGTGTGTAAGGACATGACTTTTGGTGTATTATTCCTTTTTTCTGGAAGTACTTTGCTGCTTCACCATTGGTGAACTCCAGCCCATTATCAGACCTAATGACTTTTAGTTTGGTATGAAATTGATTTTCTATTAGACATATGAAGGCTTTCACAACTTGTAATGCATTGCTTTTGCATCCAATCAGTTGTGTCCAGGTTGACCTACCATAATCATCTACCATAGTTAGAAAGTAATTATAACCATCATAAGTAGGTATGTGATATGGTCCCCATAGATCAATGTGTAGTAACTCAAATAGTTGACTGGTTGTATTGGTACTTTCAGGGAAGGGCATTCTAGTTTGTCTTGCCATATGGCATATGGTACAGGTGAAAGGTTGTTTGCGGGAAAAGGTTACAGATATGGTGGATATGATTCTTATCTTTACAAAAGGCACATGTCCTAGTCTAGCATGCCATTGAAATTCAGCAGTATGATCATGAAATGTCGACAAGGAATTTGAAGTGCAAGAATTAACAGTAAAAGGACAAAGATTATAAGAACAAGAAACAACTGCAGAGTCAGTTTCTTTATTTGACAGAAATGAACTTCTTAAAATAGATGGGTGTGAAGTTTCACATTCACTTTCAACTAAAAGTTTATTATCACTAAGTATAAAAGGAACATGTTTGCAGGTAGAAGAGTGGCAAGCAATGTAAGATGAACTGTTGCCATTTGAGTGGACATGACAGTTGTGGCACTTGGTGCACAAAAAATATAGACCATTCTTGGCTCTACCAAACTCCAAAGGGCTCTTCAGAGAAGGGACCTACAAAGAACAAGAGGAACTGTTAAAACTGACTGTACCCCTGAGTTGTAATGCTAAACAATGGACATATATTAAATTGAATTTGAAGCTAGGTACAAATATTACTTTATGCAGAGTTAAAAGGGGATTCAAACAAACATCTCCAACTTCATTCACTTTGACCTTGTATCCATTTGGAAAGGTGATCATGAAGGGATATGGTAGTGGTCTAATGTTCTTTAGGGAAAGTTTATTATAGGTCATATGGTGTGAGGCTCCTGAGTCTATGGTCCAAGAACCAACAGTCAATTTATCACAACTACATAATAGGTAACATATCTCATTCATTTAGGAATAACAAGCAAGTATACCTGCCAAGTTCACAGCTCCACTTAGCATATTGTCTAAATTGTCAAAATCAGTGCTTCCAACTTGTAGAGTTCCTAAGAGATTGAGTAATTGTTCGTATTGGATCTTAGACAAGTTCAGTGGCATTTGTCTTCTCTGCTCATGATTTCCCTCAGCTTGGTTGTTCTCTTCCTTAGAAGTGTATGCATTAGCTGCTGAAGTTGAACCCTTTCCTTTTGGTGTGACCAGACCTCTTGCAGTAGTCACAGAACAATTGAGATCTGGTTTGTGAGTAAGCATTTCCACTGCTGAAACTAGCCCTAAAATTAGAATTGCCAGAGTTACTTGTACTTCCTCTGTTTGAATTGTAGCTGGTCTTAAAACCCTTTCCAATATGTGTTGAAGAAGATGCAACAAGATATGTGGAATCTAGGGCAGTGGAGTTATGAGGCTTCATCTCCATTTGCCTTTCCTCTTGACACAAAATAGCAAAAACTTGTGTCATGATATGTAGAACAACCATCATTAAAATGTTCCCTCTCACAGCAGTATACACCTCATTCAACCCCATTAAGAAATGTATGAGTCTCTTGTCTTGTTAAGCCTTGTACATCTTGGTCTTTCCACCACAAGTGCACACACAAGAGCATTGAGATGCAATGTCAATGGTGTTCATTTCCTTCTATAATTTTTTCATCTTTGTATAACATCCAGTGATGTCTAGATTTCCTTGTACCAGGTCATTGATCTCCTTCTGGATTTGGTACAACTTACAACCATCCGTTTGGTGATCATAACGATCATCTAATTCTTCCCAAAGTTCTTTAACATTATTTACATATTACAGTCCATCTCTCAAGTCTGGTGAAAGAGAATTGAGGATCCAAGAAGTTACCATATCATCACATCTTTTCCAATGTGCAAAAGTTAGATCTGTAGAAGCCGGTTCACAATCTTTCCGTTAATGAAACTTGTTTTTATTTTTACTGATACTGCCTTTAGTACAACTCTTCTCCAAGATTTGTAGCCAGTTTAATAAAAAACAGCATGTAACAATGTAGATCCTGCATTTTCTGATGGATGTGGATAAAATGGACTAGCAATGTCTATTGTAGCAGGAGCAACATTAGGGATATCTTGTGCATCAACCATCGAAGGAAAAAGAAAGCTCGAAGTAAGAAACAGATTCGAGATACAAAATCAATTCAAAAAATAGGACCAAAGAAACGATAGAAAAATCTCAATGCAGTTCACAAATCAGAAACAAATGAATGAAGTGAAATCGAGATCAAAATCTCAATAAAACTCATAAATAAAAAAAACAGATGAATGCAGTGAAATCAAAATCAATTCAACACTCACAGAACAAAATCAAATGCTGCATGAGAATCGCCCAATCCAGGGCTCTGATACCATGTTGAAACTGGAAGCAGCAAAACTAAAATCCTCCATTAATGGAGCTTGAGTTTAGTGAAGAGAAATGGAACATTCTAGAGAGAAGATGAAATGGAAGATATGTGAATAGTATTTCACTAAAACTGAATGTATGTGCTTTACATTAATCTGTATTTATAGAAAATAACTAACTACTTTTCTGTAACAACTTAACGAACTCTAACTAACTATAACTAATTACAACTCACCAATTCTAACAAGGGTTTTGAGTTTCTTAAGTTTTTTTTTTTTACAGTTTCTTAGGGTTTACGATTTAGTATTTAGGGTGTATGGTTTAGGTTTTTTTAGGATTTAGAGGTTTTTAGGGTTTAGGGCTAAGGATATTTCATGATTAGGGGTTTTTAAAGGTTTTTTTATGTTTGGAGTTTTTTAAAGATTTTTCGAGGTTTAGGGTTTCATGTCAAACAGACAACAAGTTGTTGATTTTTTTTCTTAAAACGCAAGATCATGAGAATGTCGAGATCTAACTTCCGAGAATCCAAGATAATCAACGAGTTCCAAGAATACCCATTTAAGTTCTAGATCGCACAAAATTTATAATTTTGATCGAACCTTAGAGCAGCCATTGGAGTTGTCTAAGATGTGCATCGTATGATATATATAAGTTCTAAAACGAGTTTAATTTTATATTAGCTTTAATAAACGCACATAAATAAAATTAACGCGTAAAAAAAAGGAAACTTCTTATTTTCAATAAAAAACACGAAAAATGAAGTAAGCAAAACTACTAAAGTACACTACACATGTTTACCTATCATCAATTAATCCCTTCTCTTTCATAAAAATTCAAAAATCCCTACTTTTTCCCAATTCCTCTTTTCCGGATACTTAATTATGAAAGAAACCAAACCCATCTTCCTGACCCCGAAAATCTCGCCTATAATCTTTCCCACTACCAAATCAGTTACCGCTTTCAAAGCAATTGGATTTTCAAACGATTCAACAGTCCCAAGTTCAAAATAGGTATTATCTTCTTATTCATTTTTCTTTCAAAATCAATTTTTTGTTTCAATCGATTTTGGATTATTTGTCACAATGGATCATCCATCTTTTAATATTGAGATTTCTCAATTAATAACACCTAACAATGAACAAATTTTTGAATCTGAACACCCCAACTTGACTGAACAGAGGTCTAAAAGCTTGCATGCAACGACATTAATGGCGAATCGAACTTCTACCAAGAGAAAATCGAAAACGGAAGTGGGGTCATCATCTAAAGCAAAGGATGCAAAAACTAAAAAGAAAAGGGGTAGAAAGGTTGCCTTTCTCATTTCCCGACCAATACTACCCATGGTATGTCTTTCTTTTGCTTTTAATTGTAGACATTGTTGAAAAATAAATGTATATATTGTATATT
The DNA here is from genome assembly GCA_029582685.1 of Solanum piurae. Taxonomy (NCBI): domain Eukaryota; kingdom Viridiplantae; phylum Streptophyta; class Magnoliopsida; order Solanales; family Solanaceae; genus Solanum; species Solanum piurae. The sequence goes on from JAJOOO010005890.1 coordinate 52,918, forward strand.
GTAATATGTAGTTTTAACCTAGAAACACTGATTGTTTGGGTTTCAGTTTAACTTTTAAATTTGTAGATGAAAGATATAGTTGAAAAATATAGTTTTGTTATATATATTGAAATCTGGAGTTTTTATCAGAAACACTGATGTTTTATCTGATGTTGATATTGAGTATAAATTCTACATTTGTTGATGAAACACATTGTTGAAAAATAAAGTATCTTGGTATATATTGAAATGTTGAGTTTCTACCCAGAAACACTGATATTTTATCAATTGATGGTATTAAGGTTTCATTGCTGAAATAAAGTATCTGTTACTGGTGATTCATATACGTAGATGATACAAAAATAAGTATTTATTTTACATTTGTAGATGAAACACTAGTTTAAGGCAAATTTTGTGTGCTGAGAATTGTATCTAAGATAGGCGTTCAATTCGCTGTATGATATAGAGGTTATTTATTGTACAATGTATCATAATTGTAGATTTGCACATGAATGATGCGAAAACAGAGTTTAACATATCTGTTAGTTAACATTTTGTATCATGTTAAAATAGAAGCCAATGTATATACAGAAGTAATATGATTTTCTGTATCAGTCATGCAATTTTAGTATACTAAGTATAAAATGATCTGAAACATAATTTTATTAATGTATCTTTTTAGCAAAGCATATTCGAATAAGTAAGTTTTCATTTTATATAATTTCTATACTATTATTTTGTATTAGCTTATTCTTATGTTGCTATAATCATTCTCATAGGAAAGGAAAAAATGCTCTATTTGGCTTTGATTATATAGATTTTGTTGTCGCATTTCCTTTGGACAAGAACTAATTTTATACTATGTCACAACCAAAAAAATGTTGCACTGATTAGGTACAATATACAATACAATTATATATACGATACACAATTAACACGCGTAACTAAAAAAAATAGATTACTAATTGTGTTGTATAATTGTTACATATATCATATACTTTTTATAATATATTGTTGTTTTATGTATTGTGTTCTTTTTTTCTTTAATTTTGCAGCATATAGATGTAATTTTTTACTATCTACGCAAGAAGTCAAAACTAAGAAACATGGATCAATACAGATACACTACATGCAACTGCTTGTTCAATACCTATATCAAAAATGCGTACAAAATGTACTATTGTAGTCCTGTGGATGATACTCTCAGTACACAGCAACATATTGCCCGAGCTGATGTTGTATCTGTATATGAAAGGTCCATCAAATACGTCATCAATGGTTTTTCTGTCCCTGTTGCTTTACCATGGCATCTGGTAGATGAGGTATATATTCCGATCAGTTATGATGAAGAATTTCATTGGGTGTTGGCTGTGGTTGTTTTAAGGAACCGGTTAATCTGAGTTTATGCCTCAATTTGGGAACAAGGAACAAAAGTCAATCTGATGAGATAAAACAGTTGTCTATCATCCTGCCTAACTACCTTCACGATAGTGGATTCTTTGATAAAATTGACAGAATTGATTGGGCAACATTGAATGCATACAAAAACAACAAAACTGGTGAATTGATGGGTCCACAACATCCGTTTGAGGTGGAATTTGCTCGAGGCATTATGCAACAAAAGAGCGATAGCCTGTCAATATTTAATCCACCCAACTTTATTTACACATTTCATTCAATTTATAATGTATCTTCTTTCTGTTTGCAGCGACTGCGGAACATATGTAGCTGCTTTTGCTGAATTTTTGAGCGACGAAATTATGGTCCCATCGATTCCTTTTCGAAGTGAATATCTTCGCTAAAGATATGCAACACTGTTATGGAAATATGGTACCGACAAGGCCAATGCCGGATACGTTAGCGAGAATGATGATCCTATAAGGCTAAAGGCAGCTTCCATTCTATTGGCAGATGATGAATTGATTAATGTAGAGTAGTTGTTTATTGACTGACTTACCGTAAAGATGTGAAGCTTTACTGTTTTAAAGATACATTAAATGTTTTGTAGTATTCCTCTCCAGGTCTACATTATATTTCTAAGTAATTAATTATTCTATTTTTGAACAGTTTTTATGTCGCTTCTAAATTAGTTTTCACTGCATTTTAATACCTTATTAATTTTTATATATTATAAGTATTATACATGTCAATGCAGATTTTACTACAGTGAATCCGATACAAAATTTCATCACCCATATTAAGTATATGATACAAAATTATTTATCTTAAAATGACATAATTTTATTGTTCACACAACACTGTACAATTTATATTTTATAAGATGATACTAAATATTTTTTACTTACATAAATATTAGGTATATGATACATAAGTGCCTAAAACATTTCAAATGATATGGTTTTATCATTTCATGACAAAGTTTCAAAGATATCAAGTATCATATACACAAACTTTATACTAAAATCACTCTAACTTTTTAAAAGTTTATACTTAATTTCCAGAAAATTATTTTGTGCATGAAAACTCAAATTTCGTCCATAAATATCAAAATTTTATGTATATGATATATAATATTGGTAAAAAAAATACAACTTCTGATACTCTATTATTAGTAGATACAAAATTTAGAAGAATATATTATGTATATGATATATAATTGATTCAAATGATACCTTTTTTAAATGTTGTCTCTATTAACTTTGGCACACATCACAATTATTTGGCACAATTAATCTATGTAAAAATTATAAAAAGCACATAGTATACCAATCTAATTTATATAATAAATTGACAATCACATAATGTTGCCAAATAGCAAAACATAACATTATTCATTTATTGCATCATAAAATAGTAACCTAAAAGTACTTCCTAAAGTATCAAATTTGAGAATTATTAGACATGAATCATAAAAGTACTTCTAAAAAGCAGTCATTAAGAATCTTTTGGGAAGAAAGTACATGTTCTTCTATTGCGACCTTCTTGTCCACATTGTCCACAACAGTTCGTGTTTGTGGTAATCTTTTCATCTGAATTTTTCTTCCTCTTTTTTCTTGGCCTTCCATGCATTTTTTTGTATCTTGGTGGCAAGACTACTTTCAAAACAGATTCTGGAGCTATCTAATCACTTTTGTCTGGCATTGGTTCTATTGAAAGTGCATACGTATTTGTTAATGCATCATGTTTATAGTAATCAGAGCAGTAGCGGTGTACATCTTTAATATTCTTCTTATTCAAAACAGTCATTGCGTGCGCACAAGTTATCTCGTCATGTTGAAATCTACCACATGACCAAGTTTTTCTCTCAAGACATACAATGTATCTTATCGCACCTTCATACACTGCAAAGATATATTCAGAAGATGCAACTACCTGCAAATGTTTAAAAATTACAAATACATCAAACGAATTTTTAATTGGTATACTTAACAATATAATGAGAAGTACAGCTAGAAACATAATAATTGATAATACAAATATGTACCTTCATTTTCACACATTTGAACGCGTTTATAATCAATATTTCTTCAAATCTTCTCCCTAATGTTTCCTTTGTATAAGATGCTATTTCTCGATTTTTGCAATTTCAAGTACCAAATAGAATTCTAACTTCTTCCAGAAAGTCTATAATAGATAATTGTCGTGCATCAACAAGGCAACCATTGATACATTCCGCTATATCCGAAGTCATCATCCTCCCCCTGTTCACAGTTGCATGAGATCTAGCCCACCTTTCATACCCAGCATCTTGAAGATACTTCTTAACTCTGCCATCTATTTTTCCCACTTTAGCCATTAATTATTCTAAATCATCTTTTCGATAAGCCTTTGCCATCAAATAGAAAATATCACTTAGTATGGTTCTGCTTCTCTTGTAGTATGTACACACATTTTTTCAGAGGTGCCATATGCATGCGAAATGAGGAACATTTGGATAAACAATACTTCCACTCTTCAATATGCTTTCATTTCGATCTGATACAACACACATTTTTTCTCTATCACAAAATACATTTTTAAAGTGTTGGAAGAACCAAGTCATGAACAATCATTTTCCGTGTCTACAATTTCATAAGCTAACGGCAATATACAACCTTCAGATTGAAACACATAACATTATGATTCTTTATACATGATTGTTCCAGGATGTTATATTACTATCTTGAAAAATCAAATTAATAAACAACATGACATACCTGCCTCATCGAGTATACTTGCCGATATAAATATCCCTCGATAAGATCCACTAAGATGAAGCATCAACAACAACAACAGGCCTATAGAACTCAAATCCTCTCATCATTGGCCTTAATGATATGAAGAGATACATAAACTCATTTTTTTCGACTTGTGCATACGTATATATGAATTTGGATACACAGTGTTTAACATATATATGTATTTTAGCATCTGTTTGTATCCGTCTGCAGGTTTACCCCTAATCATCTCCAATGCACATTCTTTTGCACGCCATGCTTGTTGGTAAGAAATTTCAACTCCATATAGTGCCTTAACATCCTCAACTATATCGTTTGGAGTATGTTTTCTTTTATGATTCACTAACTTTGGAGCTGTCACACCACTAAGAAACCCAACAATACCTTGTACCTTACTTAGTACCATATCCCTCAATGGGCAGGTATGTTCACTATTGAAGTATCTCACTTTGAATATGTCCGTATTTTTTTCTAACGGACGCCTTCAATTCCCAACAACAAGCATCTGAATGACATACTAATATGTAGCTGCAATTATATGATAAACAGTTCTTATTTCATCTGGTTTAATGTATCAATTCATAATATTATAAATAAAATAACAGTACAACATACATTATTACAAAGACTTTTAGTTAAATTGTAATCTGCACACAGTTCACTGACGACTCATTTTATATATTTGATATACAAATCAGATAACACATTTAAAATTCAATTATTAACATTATTTCAATAATCCTTCTTAATTATTAAAGTATCAAGCAGAAGTAACTCAAAATCTTTATGATACCTAACAACTACAATTGCACCATACACACGTTATTTGAGTATCACGATCAACATGATATCAAATAAATCTTTAAAAATCAAGAATTTTATAAGATTGAAGTATCACATTCCTTTTGCTATCAGATCTTTTAACTCTAAAATTGAAGTTATGCTTAATTTTATATTTTTCCATAACAGCCATTAGAGTTGCCTTATCCTTGTACAATTGCTTCACTTCCACATTAGAAATATTTGTATCTGATATATAATTTTCCACCTCCATTTCTGGTATGTAATAAGAATCACAAATTTTCGATTCAACAATGCTTAGAGCCTTTGTGTCCCTTTTTCCACCTTCAACACACACAATTGCACCTGTTGTTGCATCAAAATTATGTATATCTTCATCACTTCTATCTGATGTATCAATGCATAGTGGATACATACCAAATTATACCTCATGTTTCTTCACCTCTATGTACAATTTCACCCCATATCATTCCGAATACACAATGGACATGAATTACCTTCTACAACATACTGATCTCCATATATTTTTTTGATTCATCAACGTTCAATTCTGTTGCAATTGCTGATTTGAGATTAACAAACGAAATATTTTCCCCAACCACTATGCCATCAATTTTGTATCGCTCGTACCTAACATCACTTTCCCATATACCTGAATGCCTTAACAAGATGGAAATATTCATTACAAATCTTAACCAAAACAAGCGTTGGAATTTCCAGAGCTTTTCGTAAAACAAGAAATAAAAATTTCAAAATTTGAAATTCGAAATTTTAGTTCAGTAGTGTTTTAAGATTGAATGATTTGCAGATGCAATAAACGTATGCGTGAATTGTGGTAGTTAATTTTTAAATTCCTTACTTAACGCTTAAAACTGTTAAAATCCCTTTTTTAACGCACTGACCTGATAATTACAGCTTCTTAATTAAAGTATCCGACCGCATATTAAAGTATTCCCAACAAAAAAAGAAGGAAATTTTGTAATTATGAAAGAGTAGGGACAGAAAGTAATTTGTTTATTATACTATGTGCTTTATATAATTTTTACAATGAATTACTTTCCTATTTTTCTCACCACCGATTGGGCTGAGCCCACTTATTTTCACATATTCACTTAACCCAACCCAATTTATTTTGTTTTCATTTTTGAAATCTTTACATAAATAATACTATATTTTATTGGGCAAATTAGAGAAATCGCATACTTTTAAGGCAAAATTACAATTTATTCCTTAAAAGTTTATAATTACAGAAATCCCTCAAAACGGATACAATAATATAAGCGCTGATACATTAATCTGATGCGCGAGATACATTAATTGTTAAGTAAGATACATTACATTTTATACATGATACACTAATCTGATGTACATTTTATACATAATACATTAATCTGATGCGCGAGATACAATAATATAAGCACTGATATATTAATCTGATGCACGAGATACACTAATCTGATGCGCGAAAATGAGGGATTTCAAAAATTTATAAAACTTATAGGGGATAATGGTAATAAGTAAACTAAAAGGTGGGATTTTTGTAATTTTTTCTATTTTATTTGATCAAATACGTTTTTAAATGTTACTTCTTTATTTTTATTACACATATTTTAGCTTTAATAACTATTTGATATAAATTTGTATTAAAATTGTATAAATAAATATTAGGTGAAGTTCTGAAAAATTGTATTAAAATTATATCAAAATTGTATTAAATATAAGCAATCGGTGGTCTGGCGGTGGTGATTTACCGGAAATAAGAGGTGAAGCTCTGAAAATCATTATTAAAGTTATCTTAAAACTGTATAAATATAAACGATAGTTATAATACAATTCAAATCCGAAATTATACATTACTATAAATTCGATAGTTATTAATCCATAACAAATATAATACATTTCTAACAATGTAAGCTAATTTAAATAGTACTTGAATGTTTGAAATTCACATATAATACTTATAATATATTTATATTAATAATGTTTTAGTTATATATTCATCATGTGTATTGAAACATTCCTATAATATCTTATATATAGGAAAATATTGACCGATTCTCCCCATCTCCCTAAAAACGTAGAAACAAATTCTTGAATTTCTTTAAGAATACCAATGTAGTTATTTTAAAAACTACGATTTTTTAAAACAAATTCTTGAATTTTCATGATTTATTTAAGAATAGTAATGTAGTGATGGTCATTGGGACAGTTAAAAGAACAGAAATCTGGCGGACTCATAATTAATGAATATGAATTAATTATTTTGATTAATTAATTTGATCAATAAACATGAATTATTCATTTAGTTTTTCTATGTTAGTCAAATGTATATTTTCAAAGCTAATAGTAACTCACAAGGGCAAAATAGAAAGAATATTACTCCCTCCGTTCCTATTTATATGTCATCTATTTCTATAAATAGTTAGATCATAATATTTCTCATTTTATAAAATCAATGCATAAATTACTATATTCTTCCCGTTATACCCTTGATAGAGTAGTTAATTAGTCTTGAAAATATATACTTTGACCAACTTAGGAAAACTAATAAGTACTAATTAATATTTATTTGAGGACTTCATACATTGATTAATTACTCTCTCCATTCCCTATCCAATAAAATTTGATTTTGAAAATAAACTCAAAAATTTAAATAGTCATTCAAATGCATTTTAATTTTTGAAATCTATCATTTATTGAAAAGTTGACTTAAAAAAATATTAAATAAGGGTAGAAGGGTAAAATTACTTAATCTCTTAATGCTAGCGCAATCTACAAAGGTGGCATATAAAAAGGAACGGAGGGAGTATAATTTATGCGTTGATTTTATGAAATAACAAGTATTATGGACCAATTATTTATAGTAAGGATGACATTTAAAAATGAACGGAGGAAGTAGTTAATACATGCGGGAATCAAAATAATAATAATTAAAAAAATAGTTTTAATACAATATATTTATTTTTGTAAATTTTTATTCTAGTATTTATTTATTTAATTAATTAGTAAGAAGTCTTTTTTCATGATTTGCTAAAGCCGGGAACTTTCGGAAACAAATTTTCTTTCTTGAATAGATAGTGATAAAGACTATGTGCATTCTATCATTTCTAGTCTTTAAACCCCTACTTCATTGATTTCACTAAACATGTTATTGTTCTTATTGATTCAATGATGTTTTTAGTGTAAATTTCAAGGTATAAAAAATTGTTACGAAATATACTTTATACTATTTATCTTTTTATTCATAACAAAAATCATAAATGAACTATTATGAGTAGCATATTAATTATAGGTCAAACACATGTATTCCCCTTCTAATTTGTTCATAATTTTTCATTTTGATACATTAATTCAATCTTGTTTCATTTTAACTATTCATCCTTGTTTTCAATGTACCATTTAAATACAAGATGTTAATCAAACAAATTAAAAAAAACTATTCACCTTTTAACTGCGTAAGGAACTCAACATTAATATTCAATATTTTTGTCGTTAACAACCTTCTCTCTTATTTATTTTTTCTATTTTTTTCTTCAACCCCATTTTTTCCTTCACACTTATCACGCTTTTTACTTGGATTTGCTACACTTGAGTCGAGGGTCTTTCGGAAACAATCTCTCTACCTCTACAAGATAGTGATACGATCTGTGTATACTCTACCCTCCCATATCTTACAGATAACACTGATTTTGTTGTTGTTACTGTTGTTGTAATGCTTGTCTAACACAAGTTGAATACTTATACTAGGTTAAAAAAATGTGTTAGGTAAAAAATAAAATTGAAGAGTTCAAATGAAACAAGATTGAGTTGAAGTGCCAAAATGATTTTTTGAAGCAAGTTAAAGGGGTTATGTACATTTGGTAAATTATAACATTGATAATGTGAAATTTGTTATGTGTTATTCATTGTATATAACTTAAATTTTTAATTTATGCAATTTTCACAGATCGGTATATTCAGAATATGAAAGCTATGATTTGAAATTTTAATTCTAAGTTATGAGATTATACATTATTATTGTATACATATTAAATGTATTTTTAAAAATTTGAATATTGAATTTAGGTCAATGTAGTTGTGTTTCAAATTCGTAGTCGAATTGTACATCTGTCTCTAATGACCATAATCTCAGTTTTAAATTAGAAAATATTTGATATCGCTTTAATTAACTTGAATTTTTATAATTTTACAACTTTTCCATAATGTCTTTTTTAACTAATGTTCAATCACCTCTTGATTTTCATTACTCAATAACTTTCTTTCTCATTAACTGGTTGCTTAGAGATTTTATATTTTTTTTTCAAAAAGATAAACTATTCTATTAATTAAGTAGTAATAATACTAGGGGCAACAACCGAAGGTTCTACACATAGATCCAGAGTACCGTCAAACCAAAAAAAAAGAGTGAAAATTATATAAAAAGTACCTATTAGAAGAATGGAAAAGGGCCAAAAATATCCTTAAATTATTTGAAAAAGTTTAAAAATACCCTTCATTCATCTATTGGGTTAAAAATATCCCTCCATCAATCTTTTTGGTCCACAATTATCCTTAAAACTAATAACTTTTTTATTTTTTAATTATTATTATTATTAATTATTATGTGACATCTTTCTATTGGATAAATTTAAATTTCAACCCACCAAAAAAAATTTCTACCCATATCCACATTCTTTGACCCAAACCAAATTAAAAAATTCAGCAAAATCAAAAGATCTCATCATCTCTTCTCTCCCCTTCAAACCTAATAACCTATTTTCTTTTTCATCACCATATACAACCTCAATTAATGAGAACTAAAATAATGCATATATTCATATTACTGATCAACCAAGAACTAGCGAATTTAATATCAATTAGAACTAAAAATCTCTTCTTGATTGGCTTTGAATTTGGTCAATGCCACCATTAAAATACAATCAAATAGAGTTTTATAGTGCAACTCCACTATGAAAAATTGAATCGTTTGAAAAGGGTGTGAACCAAAAGGAAGAAATAAGAAGACCCAATTCAGGTTACCTCAATGCCACCATGAAAACACAATCAAGAACAACTCTTTTAGGGCAACTCCACCATGAAAAATTGAATCTTTTGAAAAGAGTGTGAACCAAAAGGAAGAAAGAAACAAGACCCAAGTCACATTACCTCAATGCCACCATAAAAACACGATTAAGAAGAGCTATCTAGTGCAACTTCCCCTTAAAAATTTGAATCTTTTCACATGGGTGTGAACCAAAAAGAAGAAACAAGAAAGACCAAATTCAAACACAATCAAAAAGAGCTTTTTAGTTCTATTGATATGACCAAATTCAAATATCATTATGTCAATTTCAAACTTAAATACTAATTGATTCAATCATTAATTTTATCTTGAAATTGTTGAATAAGAAAATAGGAAAAAAAGAAAATAGATTATTAGGTTTAAGGAGAAGAGAAGAGATAATTAAATCTATTTTTTTTTGATAAAAAATTTAATTGGATTTGGGTCAAAGAATGTGGATATGGGTTAAATGGGTAGAAAAAATTTTGGTGGGTTGAAATTTATATTTATCCAATAGAAAGATGTCACATGATAATTAATAATAATAATAATTAAAAAAATATAAGGTTGTTAGTTTTAAGGGTAATTGTGGACCAAAAAGGTGGATAAAAGGGTATTTTTAATCCAATAGGTGAATGAGGGATATTTTTAAACCTTTTCGAATAGTCCAAGATATTTTTGACCCTTTTCCATTAGAAGAATAACTAGTAAAAGTCGATGTCCTAGAAGACGGTACTAGTCTTTTATGTGGTAAAATCATAGCTAATTAGCTTTTATAACATCCAATACAAATGGCGGTACGGTACCAAAAAGTATAATCTAGATTGTTTTTCCATTGACTTTTCCCCATGCTTAATTGCCTCTCAACGTTTATTTTTTCCTCTTTTGTTTTTTTCTCTTTTTTTATTTTCTTTTATTTATTTTTGACTATTTTTCTTTTTTCGCTCAACTTTTATTTTAGAACAACTTTTACATATAGCAAACACAAAATTCATATTTGTACGCTATAACAAACTTTGAATAATTGCATTTCATAGCAAACATAAATATGTATATTTCTCTATACATATATAAAAGAAAGCATTTGTATAATTTGTTTTGGTATACATAACAAAAAGATCAATTGTATAAAGTGAGAGAGGCGAGTGAGCGAGATCTGAGAGAGTGGCGAGCGAGATCTGGAAGAGGGGAGAGAGGGGAACCAAAATATATGTATATATACAATTTTCACGCATTTTATACGTTTGCGTTTTTGTATAAAGTGAGAGAGCTGAGTGAGAGAGCGAGATATGAGAGAGTGGCGAGCGAGATTTGGGAGAGGGGAGAGGGGAGAGAGGGGAACGAAAATATATGTATATATACAATTTTCTCTCGCTTTATACAAACACAAACGCACTTTATACACTTGCGTTTGTATAAAAAATGAGAGAGGCGAGGGAGCGAACGAGAGTGGCGAGCGAGATTCACCAGGAGAGAAGTGAAATATCAACAGTTTGCTATGGGGTACAATTAAATCAAACTATATTCATAACATTTAATTTGAATTAATAGTTTGCTATTATATATAATTATTTTTTTGTATTACCGACTGGACTGCTTCATCATCAATTGTTGTCCATACGGACTGAGCCCAGTAGATGTGGATTGTGGGCTTCTTTTTTCGTACATGCTAAGTTCATTTAGCCCAACCCAATTTATTTTGTTTTCATTTTCTGCAAATTTTACTTAGAGAAAATTAACACGATAAAATAGGTTTTACGGTGACTATATTTCCGAGAGCAAACTACAGATGAATATTAAAGCTACTCACAAGAAGTCAAATGTATGAGAATCACATCAATATCTACGTTAACAATTCGAAATACAACTTTTATTTAATAATGTGACACTTTTTTTTAGTTTGTTTGACTTTTCAAATATTTCTTTTAAAAGATAATCTTTACAAAAGTATTTGTAATTATACAGATATTAAAATGTTTATTTTAGATTGTAAACTTCAAAAAAAAAAATCTTGACCAAATTCAAAATATTCATAAAAGATAAGTTAGTAAATATTCTCTATTTTTCAGAAATAAATAATTTTCAAAGGACGTACTCAAATTAAAAACACGACGATCGATTTTATTACTACCACGTGGCAATTTTAGCACCTAGTAGTTTGATCCAATTATTGGATTTTGGTATGAGAAAAAGTAATGGCTATGCAGACTTGTAGTGGTAGAAAGTGCAAAGTTGTCATCATGATTATTCACATGCCAAAAATTAGTCTTTTTAAGTCACGTCAAGTGGAATCAATAAATATTTGTTCGTTGAATTTCAACAATTTTTTTTGTGACATTTTTTTAGAGTTGAAATTGTGGGAATCATGTTAAACACCGTAAAAATTGATCACTAAATTTAAATGTTGAATACTTTTAATTTACGAAATAGTAATAATATCTGCATATATTTTATCCTTTTCATATTCATAGCAGACAGATAATTGGTCAGCAGCCAATTTGAATCAAAACTGCATATTCAACTAAATTGAGTATGTCATTCCACATGTCATTCTACAGTCATCAGAGTATTTACAAAAATAACAACTAATCATACTTAGAAAATTATTAGTCCCGACTTGTCCAATAATTGCTTCTTTTTTAAAAAAATAATAAATATAACAATAATTTGATTACATTATAAAATAACGGATACTCTCTCAAATCCTATATAAATGATTTGTTAATGAGTGTCCCCCGGGGGGATCGAATTTGTATTCAACTACTTTGAAAATCTAATATATTTTAGAAAAATCATGCTTATTAATAAATCAGTAAATATAATGTGTAGTTTATTATAAACCATTTCGATATAATTGTACTTATTATGGGATAAATATTTTTATTGAAGTGACACTTATTTAAGAGTGGATGGTTATTAATTTTTGTTATATTTTAAAAGTAACACTTATTTAGAGATAATTTTTTTTTTCTTCTGGAATGACACTTATTTCAGTATGAGAAAGTTATAGCAAGTTTCATGTAAGATCTAGAGGAAGAACCATGTGAATATATTGAAGGGATAATTGTACAAAATGACAAACTAATAATGTAAAATAAATATAGTAGCTATCGTTTGATTTATTTGTGCTCCATAACAAACTGTTTGACAGTCTCCTCTCTCCCTCAAATTCTCGCTCTCCACTCTCCCCCTCTCGCTTTATACAAACAGAACTCCATAACAAACTGTTTGAAAGTCTCCTCTCTCCCTCAAATTCTCGCTCGCCACTCTCCCTCTCTCGCTTTATACAACAGAAATATATAAATTGTGTTTCTGTTTGTATAAAGCGAGAAAAAATTGTATATACACATGCAAATACATATATTTTCGTCCTATACACTTATAATTATACAATACAAATATTCCCCTGCCTAGTTCTCTTTTGCCTTTCTCTCTTTTTCATTTTATACAAACACAAATTATACAAAATATAATGTATAATTTATGTTTGTATAAAGCGAAAGAGAGAGCGATATTTGATATACAAACACTTTATTTCGATTCAATTGTATACAAATTCAAATTTTATATAGATATACAAATGCATAAAATTGAATTGAGAGGTTGTCAACGATTTATACAAACGAGAGGCGAACAACAATTTATGCAAATGGCCTGCCAGCGAAATTATACATATCTGAAGAGGAGCCAGCGAATTATACAATTGCTTCTTTTGTATATATGTATAGCGAAGTATGCATAGCTTTCATTTGTATATATATAGCGAATTATACATATATATGTTTGTTATTAAACGCAATTATACAAAGTTTGCTATAGCATACAAATATAAACTTTGTGTTTGTTATATGTGAAAGTTGCTCTATTTTAAATATCAACCTCAAGTCCTTAATTAGATGGCTAAATCTGCCTAACGCCACGTGATCACCCAAGCAATAATTGCCAATTATTAATTTGTGTCGAAATGAAAACGTTTTTGACTAAATTCATTTTTTTTTATCTAGTACTCACCAGTATTTCCACTTAATTATCAACCAAGGTTTCATATGACTTAAAAAAAATAGTTATACTTAATATTTCTATAGCACATTATATTAATTTTTCATGATTAATGATATAAGATTGAGATGATTAACTCTCTTCATCCCATTTTATGCGAAGTTTTCTTTAATAATTGTGAAAAACATTAAGACGATAATCATAACAGAACGAAGGAGTATGTTAATATAATTTTATTGTGTTATAATAATGTACACGATACTGAATGAACACAGTGATCGCAGTGGCGAAGCTAGGAATTTCACAAAGGGTGTCCAGAAATAACACAATAAAAGCTCTTTTCAAAAAGTAGAACTCATGAGATTCAAACAAACGAGCACTTCCTCAATCCAAAGAGGTGAAACCATTGGGCTATAACAGTTTGTTAGGTTAAGAGTGTCCAAAATATGTTATTTAATCATTTCGTGTATCATTTTACTTGTATATATGATATATATTTTTCGACGAAGGGTGTCCAATTGGACACCCATGTGGCTACGCCACTGATTACACGCAACCTAAGACGAAGTTGTTGCAATCACTAGTCAAGGCCACAAATTATTTGTTTCACTTTTAATCGTCATGATTTCTTTTTTTTATAGAGTCAAACTATAAGAATTTTGACTAACATTTTATGATATATATTTTCATCATATTCATATGAAAATTTTTGTAATTTATAGTACTTTTCATATATTTTTGAATATTTAATTTTTTTATTAAAAATATTCAATTAATATGTAATTTAATTTACCTTTAAAAATAGTCAAATTAATTTTCGAAAAACATAATATGACAAATAAAAGTAGACACGAGAAGTATTATAGATTTAGGCGTGCATGAATTAGAATTAAGAAAGAAAAAAAGTGCATACTGAACAATATTGTTTAATTTATTGGGTCCTATATATTAAAGTATAAACTTAATTTCAACCCCATCAAAGAAAAGGCAGAAATTTGTCGAGTTAGTTAGTTCGGACTTTAATTTGGAGGTAGATATGCTAATTAAATACTTATGTCCTCTTGATTTATTAACTTTCAATAATTGATGATGTTTCTTAAAGGTTCTTTTACATTCCACAATTAAATATTTTATAATTTTAAGTTAATTTCATAAAATAAAACGTAATTTCTTTATCAAATAAAACACCGATTGACACAAAATCAAATATTTTTTTACATTACCTTCGGCTGAATACTTGATAAATTGTTTCTCATTTAATTTAACGAATCTCTACCGTTCTTATTCAATATATGGAATCTAAAAAGAGTATTGTTTACCGTCCTTAAATGTTAAAAGAGTAAAGTGAAATTGTTTATAATCTTAACTATTACTTATAAGAATTAATTAATATTAGTCTAAGTTGCTTTTTGATTCTGTATAAAGATTCTACTAAATTAGGGAATATTTAGTACAATAATTGGAATCTTCACTGCTAGCCTTTTCAATTAAGATTATTCTAATTTTGAAAAAAGAGTCGAAATCTAATTGGAATTTCTCTTCTCCAAATAAATCCAAAAATCTAAAAAAAGAAAATAAATAAACAAGTTGCAGCAGCCAGCCAATTTGGATTTACATTCAACAAAATTACATGTCATTTTAGACTCAGCGCCCATACAACAATATTATCATACATGCCTTTTACATTAAAAATCTTTTCTTATTTATATTACCCCTAATATTAAATAAATATGTAAAGTAATGGTTGTCAAATTTGAAACTTTATCATTAATTTTAATAAAATAAATCCTTCATTAATTATTTTTTTCTACATGAGCTAAGTAAAACGAAATGAAAAGGAAATTTGTAATTTTTTCTCTCTCTTGGTTTTCTTGAGGAGAAGCGCTTTTACAATAGATCCTTTAAAAATATTTCCTCCTTTGGTGTACGCTGTCTTGTTGTTGGGGAGGTATCAACTCTTTTTTTTTTTTTTCCAATTATGTACGTAGAGTTTGAGTCCAACACGGACCATATAATATATATATATATATTATATATATATATATATATATATATTTCAGTTGAAGTAATTATTATTAAATAATTGTAATAAAAATACTTACTAATGTGATTAGACATTAGTATTATTACAACAGATAATAACCAGCCACCACTCATATTATTTTGCTACTATATAAGAAAGTCCGATACAATTGGAATTTCTATTGCTTTCTTCTTCTTCTTCTTCTTCATTTTTCTTTCTATAATATTTAAACTTCAACTCCTCTTTCTTCCTCCGACGATTCTTTTTTTTTCTTTATCATCGTATTTATCGATTTATGTTAGAAGAAAAAACTCGGATTGAAAAAAATAATTCCAGGTTTGTTTTCATATCTCTCTTGATAATTTTATTTTTCTTTTTAGTTTGTTTTTGGGAATTTGGAATTTATTTTCGCGAGCAAAAATAAGATGCATGAATTAATATTCTTGTTGAGTTCATTAGAATTCTTTGTTTTCTTTTCTTATTATGACAAATGAAAATGAAAATGGCTAGAATATTATAAAATTTATATAAGCATTAGAACAATTTTGTAAATTTTTTGTCTTATTCTAGGTCCTCCTATTGCAAGAACATCAGCTGAGTAATGTTGATTTTATTTGTAGAGATGGGAATGTGTTGGTGTTTTCAACTGTAATTTATTGTATTTACGAATATTTTATTTTGTAGGTTTTATATGAACAATGAAAATTTCTTGTAATCACAAACGTAACGTTTTCCTGACATTTAGCTTAACACAAATAATACTGTTTGGTTAAGTTTATTTTTTTGAAAATAGGTGTTTGGCTAAGCTTTTAGGAGAAAATAAGAACTTTTGACAAACAATAGAAGCTGATTCTCAAAAGCTAAAAAACAATTTTTGTAAACAATTTTTAAAAAAACTGTTAAATAATGACAAAAGTCTCACATCGGTGGTTAATGAGATGGGTGGACTCCTTATAAGGCATGGGCAATCCTCCTCCCTTTGAGCTAGCTTTTGGGGTGTGAGTTAGGCCTAAAACCTAATTTAACATGGTATCAGAGCAGGGCCCGTCTCACGGCCCGTCTCACCCGATGTTGGGGCCCCCAAAATCAAAATTGCCCACGCACCAGATGCTAAGCACTGGGCGTGAGGTGGGGTGTTAAATAATGACAAAAGTCCCACATCGGTGGTTAATGAGATGGGTGGACTCCTTATAAGGTTTGGGCAATCCTCCTCCCTTTGAGCTAGTTTTTGGGGTGTGAGTTAGGCCTAAGACCTAATTTAACAAAAACACAAAGAAAAATACACATAATCATTTTTATTTTTTTTAATCAAACACTAATGATTATCTTGTCCAAGTACGCTATAAGCCTTTCTGAGATAAAGAAACATTTAAGCTTTAATTAAAGCTTAGTAAGCCGCAAATCCATTCATTAATTGATAAATATTTATCCCGAAAGCTCATAGTATTATTTTTTATATACGTGAATCCTAATTTTCTCATGATTGGATGGGCGTAAAGTATCTTTAGCAACGCCATTGCTGACATAAAGTAACAGAATTGCTATTAATAGAAGTGTATCAAATGCCCCTTTAGTCGTTTTCTGTCACGTTAGTACCACCCTTACTATATATATATATAGACATGTTTCTATTGCTGACACATGTATTTGAACTTAACTTGACTAAGAATAACAGCAGAAAAATGTAAACTTAGAAGTGTTCAAATTTGTTTTTTCACCGAGGGGTGGATCGAAGCGAAGAATTGATCTGAAATGAAGTTTGAACGGTAATTATGTGAAAACATGAGTCCATGTCATGTCAAGGAACTGTTGTTTCCTTGGTCTTTCCTATGCTTACATAAACAAATGTCACGCCCATATGCCCATGCAACAATAACGAGAATGTACAGAGTACGACTGGTTAAGGGGCGTGGGTTTTGTCCGAATGGATCTTGATATTACACTATTGCGTTACTCATACCTCGAGAAGGTAGAAGTTGTTTCAAAACGAATGATGAAAAGGAGAAAGTATCATAAACAATGCACACATTAATTTTTTGCTTATTTATTTATTTATCCTTTTTGTTTGTTTATTGGGGTTTAACGATTCCACAAATTAACTTTTTTTTTTGGTTTGGTGCTTGCAGGATATAGACAGAGACAGAGACATAATTTATTAAAAGAAAAAAAAAGACATTTTTGAAACTCCATAGTTAGGCATTACAACTAGCAAATAATATACATTTTTTATCTACAAAAAGAAAAAATGGGTTTTATGACGTTATTAGAAGTGGCATCAATGCCAATATTGCAAGTGCTAATAGTAAGTGGTTTAGGAGCTGTAATGGCCACTGATTATCTTAAGCTGCTTCCTGCTGATGCCCGCAAATACCTTAACAGAGTAAGTTATCTTCCTAATTTAGCGATTTTTATTTGTCCGACTCTTAATATTTTAAGAGTTTAACTTTTATACATTGACGTATCTCTGCAGATAGTGTTTGTGGTATTTACACCGGCCCTGATGTTTGCGAGTTTGGCAGAGTCCGTCACCTTTCAAGATATCATCACATGGTACATTATTTTATTTTTTTCCTTAAATTTTGAGTGGTAATTGCTTAATTGCCGCTAATAGCATTCTTTGTATATGTCCCTAAAGTCTTTAGCGATATTGGATCTAATAACACTTAACTAACGTTGGTAAAAACTTTAACACTTTTTATTAATGTGCATATTTATTATCGTTAAAAGTTGTTTTTGTTGTGGTGTGTCATTTCAGTGGCATTTTGTACAAATGAACTAAATCTTATTTAATTATGGTCTATGCAGGTGGTTTATGCCAGTAAATGTTGGGTTAACATTTCTATTTGGAGGGATTCTTGGATGGATAGCTATGAAAATATTGAAACCAAAGCCACATCTTGAGGGACTCATTATTGCTACATGCTCATCAGGTACATCATCTAAATTAGTTTCTCCTGAACTAGGGGCGGAGCTAGAGTTCTAGTTACAGATTCAGCAGAACTATATATTTGTGTTAAGAAATCCACATAATATGTACTATAAAGACAGTAATTCAAAATTCTGGATCTACCTCTGCTCCGAACACCTCCACATTGTAAAAGTTGCTCTAACATAATTTTGACAAACAGGAAACTTGGGAAATCTTCTTTTGATAGTCATTCCTGCAATTTGCAAAGAAGATGGAAGTCCATTTGGTGATCATAAAACTTGTGCTTCTGTTGGCCTTTCCTATGCATCTTTCTCAATGGCAGTAAGTTTTAATTCATCTCAATCTCCCCCTTAAGTAATTATGTTCATAAGTTCCAATTATCAACACAAAATTTTCTTTGATTTTGTAGCTTGGAGGTTTCTACATTTGGACATTCACTTATCAGCTAATAAGAAGTTCATCCTTGAAATTCAAAGCACTAAAAACAGCAGAAGAGAACGAAGCGTTTAAGGGACCAAACAATGACTCAGAGACAAATGAAAAGTCTTACCTTCTTGACAACAATTCTCAAGATCAGCTTCCTATTCGTACGACAAAAACCACCGAAAATCAAACAGTAGAAGTATCATCATGGCGAAAAATAGTAGGTGTGGTACACACTTTCTTAGAAGAGCTAACAGCACCTCCAACGCTTGGAGCTGTAAGTACAACGTATTTCTGATTTTACTTTTGGTTTTTGAACGGATGTAATTACATGTTGTTCTATTTTTGAATGATATTTCAGATTGTAGGATTCCTATTTGGTTCAGTGACATTGCTGAAAAATCTGGTGATTGGGGATGCTGCTCCCCTTAGAGTTATTCAAGACTCTGTTAAGTTACTTGGGTATGTACTAGTACTAAATAAGACATTTACAATCGCGATCAACAAAAGGTTTCTGTCAAATCATGACATGTTGTTTTCTTATATATCAGGGATGGAACCATTCCATGCATCACTCTTATACTTGGAGGCAACCTCACCCAAGGTAATTAAGTATCATTAAAGGCAAATTATATAAAACGATGTTATATGTACTCATTCTGAACTCAGTGACTCTGGCAACTTTGACAGGATTGAGGAAGGCACAAGTAAAACCATCAACTATAATAGCAGTAGTTTGCGTACGATTCATCATCAGTCCATTGATAGGAATTGGAATTGTTAAAACAGCAGCCAACTTAGGGTTCCTTCCAGCAGATCCTCTGTACCATTTCGTGCTAATGCTTCAGTACACCGTCCCACCTGCTATGAATATCAGTAAGTTATAACAATTTCATATCAACTTGAGTTAAACAAAGAAGAGATCACAATGCTTATTGAACATGATGATGAAATGCAGGTACAATGACACAATTAGTTGATGTAGCACAAGAAGAGTGTTCTGTTCTAATCATGTGGACTTATTTGGTAGCAGCATTAGCACTCACCATTTGGTCCACTGTATTTATGTGGCTCTTATCATCATAAATTACAAATCTTAGATGCTGAAAGCAGTATCTTTTTTAGCCAAAATTCTTTTATGCTTGTGCTTGTATACTGTTCTACATTTATTTATGAAAATATAGAATCATTATTTCTCATCTCGGGCGTATAAAGCCGAATCGAAAATCAAGTCAAAACCTAAAAAAATAAATATGACTAATAGTTTGGTTTGACTTAGTTTGGTATTGCAAAAAATAATATCTGGACTTAATTTGAGTTGGTTTGGTTTTAACTATAAAAGGTCAAACTCGAGACCAAACCAACTTGACATTATATATATAATTTTTAAAATTTATTTCATACATAAAAGTATTTACATTGATATAACTTCTAAATATCTCTTTAACTTTTTCATAATTTTTCAACTTTTAACATATTATTTCAAGTTTTTTTAGATTTAGAATTTTGAAAGGCCCAATAAAGGTTATATTCCTTAGATATTATTAGTAACTCTAAATCTCTAATAAAGCTCAATTCAAAATCAAATCACTAACAAAAAAAAAAAAATCAACACCAAAAATGACAATAATGTTGAATATTTGTTCTTTAGTTTTATATTGATTTAGACATTAAAAATACATAACCTAATTTTAATATGTAATAATACACATTAAGCTTATTTTAATCCTTTTAAAATATGATCATTTTCACTACGACGTATTAATTTACAATATTTATTTTATGCAATTGTAGTATTATTTTTTCTTGAATATTCTAATCTCATCACTCATTCCATATTTGTGTTATTTTCTTAAAGAACACTTAAATAATTATATTTTGATAGGACTAAAGAAATATTTGAATCGAAAAACAAGTTAATTAAATATTTGTATAAATACTTTATCGAAAAATCCGAAAAAAATCAAGGTTGAAAAACCCAAGTTTTATTAGTTTAGTTTGATTTGTAATTCTAAAAATCCAATACAAATAATTTGATTTGATATTTAAAAAATCCAAACCTACTCGATCATATACAACCCTAAAAAAATAGCCTACCTTTGTATAGAAGGAAGTTTTTCTCCTTTGAGTAGTAAGACTCAAACATTTATCTAATTTTACCTTTAATATGATAATTTGACCGCAAGTTTCAATAGACTCTTTATTTCTAAGTTTCTATTCACAGTCTGAAATCTACTTTGAACTCTTTGGAATTAGACAAAGGCAGGGCAAACCAGAGCCTAATGTTTATACTATCCATGAACTGTAGCATCACATAAATTGAAACGAAAACAGCATATGTTACTACCACACCCCTATGCAATTTAGATAATGTTCCAATATCTCAGTCTATGGTAACCAGCTAAAATACACTTTAGAACATTTATGTAACATATAATAATGGCAGAAAGCAATAAAAGAATAATCATCAATTTTTTGAACATTTAATGGAGCTGCATCGATCTATGATACACAAATGTCCGTAAAAAAATAATTCAACTATCACACTGGAATAACAACTACTTGCTATCGACTTTCTTGGTAAAGTTATCGGTCTCATACAAGGGTTAGTTGTAGTTTAGGCCGATTAGGCTGAGGCTCAACGACTTCCATGTGAATTCTCACTGTTCCAAGTACACCATACGAAACACTTCCATCAAGCTTTCTAATTTTCTGTTGTTTCTCATCGACTACCCATTCCCCTCCATTGTCGCCTTTAGATGTCAAGTATACAGGCCCTTCAATACCGTACCTGGGAAGGTATACAATAATCAATGAGCTAAACTGATGCAAAAGGAACTTTTGCTCTCTAAATGAAGAAACAACAACTAAGGGATAACATACTTGGGCACAAAGACAATGAAGCCATTTGATCTTATTTTCACTATTCTCGCCTCGGTATCTGTTGGTCTGCACAAGCATGGAAAAGTAAAAATGAGAGAGAATATGAAGGACATAAAGGGAGATAGCCAAGAAGATGCTCTTCATACCGCTTCCTGAAGAAAATGAGAGTATGGAGCTCTACTGATGCTCTGCTGGCCATCTGAGCATTCCTATGCCGATAATTTAGATCTGTTTTGGAATAGGAATGAGCAAACACAACCACATAAAATGTGAAACTAGACAACGATTTCTACTATGAGAAAGACTGCTACTTTTCTTCTTTTTCTTTTTTCCTTTTCATGTGTCATTCAGTAAAGAAAACTCACACTGCCATAAATAGTAAATGTTGATGAGAGTGAAAACTAGGTCTGAACAGAAGTTCATTATAAGTTTTAACCCTTTAATGTCCAAAGTTCAGCAATACATAAATACTAGAAAGCTAACACTGCACAAATAGATTATTTACTTTGAACAGATGGGCTATAACAGAAGTACTCAAGTTCTTTTGATAACTGAGAAATCCTCCAATGACAGTGGCGCACGATTCAAAACTCAATGGGATAATGGGCCACCCTCTACCCTTCTCCAATTAAATACCATGTTTTGTCTGCAGCAAGTTTGAATCTGTGGCATACATCTAACCCATGCATTACACAGTTGTGCTCTTACCACTAGACCGAAGCCCTAGGGGCCAAAAATACTCAAATTATTGCCAAGTAAAACCTCAAGACTAACAGACACATTCAATCCCAAGTCCCCACTATTCACTCAGTGGAGGAAAAAAGCGTAAAAGCATTAATACAAACTTCTTCTGATACCTCTGGACAGATGACACAACCAAAAACATAAAAGCATTAATCAAGAACAAGCATAACTATAAAGGCAAGCTCATATACTCCCCATCCACAAGAAGTCTAATGCATTTAAAACGTAATTCCAAGCATAATGAAAAGCAATACTTACTGTCAGAAATACTAGTTAGCTTGGGTCTATCTTGGAAAACACCGGGAAGCTGATAAATTCCCAAAGAAGCAGCAAGCAATCGATGGACGATAACATCTACAAGACAAGACAGAAAAAGAGGCTCACAATTGGTCACATCCATTGCACTGTCATTATAAATGAACGGTAACTTTTACTAACCAGCATATCTTCTAATGGGCGAGGTGAAATGAGTATAAAGAGGAGAGGCAAGACCATAATGAAGATATTCCGGAGGACTAAGGTCTCCACTACAAAAGTAAACCGCCTGAAAATGCATACCAAAAGTAACACCAACTCAGAAATTACATGATATTTCAGAAGTAGGGGAGATTTGGTCAAACCAACGAAGAAGGAACACCTGTGTCATGCATCTGGTTGCCAGAATCCGGATCAGCTTGTTGAAGTATGGATCGTCACCCTAGGGGGAAGATAGAAAGTTAGCATATGAATGCACAACAGCAACCAATGGAACTAGATGTCCCTTAGCTACTTTGAGGAGTGCAATATCATCACTCTATGCAGTGTTTTCTTGGCTATTAAGTCCCCGATTGGTAATTCTTCCACAAAAGTAGTCCTTCAGTCAATTTTGAGCCAAATTAACTTACGTAAATGTATGCAATAGAATTACGGGTATTTTAGTGAAGGACCAATGCAATCTTTCAATAAATAACAGAACAGCCGAAACAAGAATCAGAGAAGGCATTCATTGATTGTCTTGGTATTTTCCTTTCATTTTGAAGAGAAAACAACAGTTTTTTTAGCCAAATTACCTTCATTTGTGAGCTAAACACATTATTAAGTACATTATGTTTGGCCGAAAAGTATAGCCAATAGTGAGCACCTTGTGTTATAAAAGAACTGATACGAAATTCTTAACAGTAAAAGTTAGTCTAGCCTCCATTTAAGGCTAGGATAGAAATAGATTGAGCCTAAAATTCCATGACTCGAGCTCAGCTTAATTGGAGAATTCGAAGGGGCTTGACATTAAGCTGCAAAAAGCTTGAACATATAGAGTTGATCTGCCACAAGCCCTATGGTCCAATTAAAGAAAGCCAACTTTGAAATAAAAATCCTAATAATTTATGAACTGACAGATCAATTAAATCAGCAAACCAACTTTATTCCTCTAAGCCAAAAACAAACATGACTTGCAAATATCAAGTATCCTAATAATAACTTAATACAAGTGAATGTTACGAAAAAGCCAATTGTAAAATTAGTTGTTCATTCCATCTCAATCAATTGAATAGAGAAGAGATTAGTAAATCATTCCTATGAATGGTTTTAATACAACAAAAAGCCCGGTGCACAGAGCATCCCGCTTTAGCAGTGTCTTGTAAAAACAATATGAGAGGGAATGAGAAGGAAGCAGAGTCACACAACCACCTTTTTATACATTGTCCAGCGGCAGCAGACTTATGGAGTATGTTTATCACACTTTCTGGACTCAATTGGGTCATGCCACAGAATATCAGGGATGATTTTGAGAGTTGGAGTTGTGGGAAAGTTCTTAACACCATCAAGAGAATTTGGAAGATGATACCTGCTGCTATTTTTTGAAGCATCTGGAATGAAATAAATAGGAGATGCTTTGATGGAATATCAACTACCTACCAATCTCTAAAATCTAGTTGTCTTATGCTGTTGTATAGTTGGGTTATATGTCCCCAATAAATTCCCCTGTTACCTTCTTGAATTTTACCAGCTCACTAGCTCTCAACTAGATATGCAATGGAGGTGATAAGTTCTTTATGCTATTCTACTTTTGTAACTATTATGCATTCACTTGATGCCAGCAATGAAATTATTTACTTCATAAAAAAAACGAGAGAATGAATGAGAAACTGATAAAGAAAGAGGTTGTGTGGCTGCAAAACGAGAGAATGAATGAGAAACTTTTAAATAAAGAGGTTGTGTGGCTGCACATTAGAAGTAACCGGAAATATCAGGTAGTGTTGTATGAAGCTTTGTCTGCTAGGGTTCTATGTAGCTTGTATGGAGAGATGAAACTTGTTTCTCATCTAGGTCAGTGAACCCATACCCAAGCTTATTCTGGAATTAGGTCTATGCTTGTTCAGCTCAGCTCAGCTCAGCTCAATAATAGCCAGGCCGGGCTAAGCAAAAAATGAGTCGACACATGCAGCTTGTGAACTCATCTATAATATACGACTTGATTTATAGCAAAAACCCCTTCAGAAATATAGTGGAAGGAAGAAACTTCATTCTTTCATTCTTAAGTTTCACTATGCACATCAGGTTCAATAAGCCACAACTCACCTTGGCATGATCTAGAGAGTCAGCCAATGCTTTGGATGATGTCACATCCAAACTAAGACCAACTGCTTCAGCTGTGCGGAGAAGAGGCTCAAGCATTTCTTTGGTTGGGCTTGGATGGCGTCTGCAAATAAAAATGCATCATGTAAACTGGGAGAATTATCAAATTTAATTGAAGTACCAAACGTAATCTTTAATAGCCATGTCATAGTGTCACAACTCTCTGGCATAACATGTAATTCGAGTTTTTGCGGAAGACTTGGAATTAGACTAGAGCCACCATATCTGTCTCTAGTGCTCCATCTTAGACTACTATGAATAGCTATCTGATGTATGAAAATTGTACAGAAAGAACAGGTTGGTGAAGGAGGGGAGAAGATGAAGCAGAGTTGCATGTAAAAGTGGACTGAGTATGTTAAGACTGTTACTACTAGACAAGCATCACCCCTACAAGGAACTGAAGCCCTTTAAAAAATATGTCATCATCCCTTCAAAGAATTGAAGCCCTTAAAGAAATGTAGCCTCACATGTGTGTTTCTTTAATTGTTATCCTTATTTACAAACATATGCCTGTGAGCAAGGAATCACTCTAAATAACTGCCTATAAGCATTCATCGAACTGCTAGATCTCCTAAAAACTTCTCATTATTACCTGCAATCACATATTGTACCATCTTAGGAAAGTTAATTCTTCCAAATTGACAGGATCAGATTACATTCTTTTTTTAGCACATGAAGGATACGGAAAGAGACTTACAGCATAGCAGGATATAGCTATGAGACCAGAAAGTTTAGACACCAGTTAAGGAAGATATTCTAGGTAAAAGAAGTAAACTATACAGACGGATTTGTTTCTAAGTAACAATAGCAACAAACCTTAATAGTGAGCAGACAGGAAAATGCTTAAGGATTTTTTCAGCAACTGCAACATTAGCAGCAAGCATAAACTCCTCAACCATTTGGTTTGCTTCACGAATCTGATACATTCCTATACATACATCATAAAATTAACTTCACACGACTACTCAAACAATCTAACAAAGGACGATGCCATGTGCAGTCCCACAAAAATAGCAGAATTCTTCAGTGAAACAGTGGGTGTAAAATTTGGTAAGGGATATGTTATAAGAGCTCAAAGCTAAGAAATTTTAGTGTCACAATACTGCACCAGTTTGAAATAAATGATCCTTAAACTGAATCTTAAGCACTGTAAATATATAATTTAAAGGAGATCTGTAAGAAAAATTCTTGGCTTTCCAAAAAGCAGGTAATTGGGCACCTTTATCTAAATTACAATAAGCTACCAAAAGAAACTAGAGAGAGAGAGAGAGAGAGTAAGAAAAGAGTTGGATTATACCGATATCAAGAGGGTCATGAGTTTCAGTATCAATCTGAAATTTGACTTCAGCAGAAGCAAGTGTCAGTGCACCCCTATCAATGCGTCTTTGCCTCATTATCTGCAAAAGTTGGTCTCATTAGAATGCCTTTAATATATTGATACTAGAGCTGAAAGTTCAAAGCTAAGACATAGTAATTAAAGAAGGAGAATAAGGATTACAAGATCAACACCTTGGCTAACCCATTCAAATTTCGTAAATCTGAAGTTATTAGATCCACCAAGCGACTGGAATAACAAACATAACTTGTTAGGTATGGGAACTAGGAATTACAAAATGATTGAAATAACAAAATGGCAGATACAAGTACTTTCGAAGTTCAAGAAGACGG
The DNA here is from genome assembly GCA_029582685.1 of Solanum piurae. Taxonomy (NCBI): domain Eukaryota; kingdom Viridiplantae; phylum Streptophyta; class Magnoliopsida; order Solanales; family Solanaceae; genus Solanum; species Solanum piurae. The sequence goes on from JAJOOO010005890.1 coordinate 80,199, forward strand.
GATGCAAGTACTGACTAGTTTAAAGTTGAACAGGAAACAAACTCATAAGTTCAAAAAATTTCAGGTTGAGCGGTTCACCCTGTCAGACCATACAAAAATCCACTTCCACAATCATCAGTAGTGATTTTACTTCTAACCATCTATGGCCCCTTTAGTTGAAATAAGTCATACTTCGGAATTATTTTCTGCGACTACATCAAAAGTAAGATGCTTTGAAATAAACAATTTTTTAGTTCTTTTTTTAAAAAAAAAAAACAGTTTTAGGCCTGTGGGTACTGTAGAACTTCAATTTCTACTACATGTACAAACACACATCTAATCTGGCTGCTATTTACTTGATCACAAGCCCAAACAAAAACTTAACCTCCAGCACGAACTACAAGCAGGACAAGATACAGATGCTAACCAACCTAAAAATTGGGCAAGACAAAGCAACTTCACATTTTGATATGGAAGTTCCACCGACACATTTTATACTTTGTGTAATCTTAACATATATTTTTTTTTTGGATCAGGTAACATTTTTTGTGTAATCTTAACATCTTTCTAAAGGAAAGGAGTCCTGTCATATGCCTCTCCATTTAGCATGAAGGAGGGGGGAGGGGGGAGGGGGTCTGCTCAATCAAGTCCCCTCTTAGGATATTTTAAACTGTAAAAGCACATCATGACTGACATCATTCATACAAACCATATTTTTTGTAAGGAAATGGAAATGTTCATTGCCTATATAGGCATTACGAAGGAACTTATCATATCCCCACAATCCTTCGTGTATTTCACTTTTGTTACTAAGATACATAAAAGATACAAAGCATAACACGCCAAAACTACAAGCCAGGTCAGGAAAAGAAAGAAAAAGGGAAGAGACTATTGTGAATCTCATCATTCAGTACTGTATTGTCTGCAAATAACATATACCATGGCACCTCACCTTGGATATGCCACATCAGTTCATCCATCACCAAGGCAAAAAGGAACAGACTTAAGGGTCAATCCCTGGTGCAGTCCCATCATAACTGGGAAGTGGTCCAAGTCCCCTCTCACTGACCTTACCCGATTCTTAGCTCCATTGTACATAGGGCTGGGCATAAATACCGAACCGAACCGAATTATTTCGGTATTTCGGTTTCGGTATTTCAGTTTTCGGTTCGGTTTTCGGTATATATTTTCGTATTTTCGGTATTTCAGTTCGGTTTTCGGTACGTAGATTTTGTTTTTTCGGTATTTCGGTTTAACCGAAATATAATATGTTAATATTATATTAATTATTAATTTTAAATAATAAATATTTTATGCAAAATTAGGCTAGTTCTCAAATAATTTGAGGCAAAATTAGGTCAGTATTTTTCAAACTTTTCCCAATTCCCACTTTAGGTCAGCGCTGCACGTCAAGCAGGTCACGTTTCAGTTTTCCCTCGGCATTTTCCCACTTCCGACTCCGACCAGCGACATCAAGGCAGCGACCAGAAGCAGCCGATCAGCAGCAGGCCAGCAGCCAACCGGCGACCAGCAGCAGGCGACCGGAGACCAACAGCATCCGACCGGCGACCAGCAGCACTGCAGATAATGTATTTGAAATTTTGTTTTCAAGATTTCTTCTGTAGTTCTTCCCTAACAAAAAACCGAACTAACAAAAACTGAACCGAAATAATAAAAAACCGAACCAAATTATTTCGGTTCGGTGTTCAGTACACTTATTCCAAGAATCGAAAACCGAAAAAACAAAAAAGAAACCGAACCGAAATACCGAATGCCCAGCCCTAAATTTTGTACAGGTCCTTAATCGCCTTAGTGTAAGCCACATGCACACCTCTAGCCTCCAAGCATCGCCATAGGACCTCCCTAGCCACTTTGTCATATGCCTTTTCTAGTCTAGGTCAATACTCAATAAACACACCATGCATACGTGTCTCTCCCTCTCTCGATACTGCTTTACCAGTGTTGTCACAAGATGAATGGTTTTTGTCTTCAACGCGGTCTTTCAAGGAAGAAGAGATGTCAACTTAAATCCTAATACAAAACGGTTTCTCAGTGGCGAACATCCTAATCTATCACGGAATTTGTTATGGAAGTCTATGGCTCCAAATAAGTAACATTTTTCACTTAGTATGCAATGCTAGAACGCACAACACTTCTATTACAGAACAAAATTACTGGATTTTGAAGAAGCAGCCAATCGAAGAAGCCTAGTCCAAGAGAGAGAAGAAGAAGAGAAGAGGAACTGTATTGTAGCCTTTTATTTTTTTGTGTAAAGAGAAAGGTTTAGAGGAAACAAAACAGATCGTAGAATTATTACGATCCTTGTAAATATCTTTTTTTCTCTTCTTTTGTTCCCCTTTGCTTGCTGAAGGTCACCAACATATCCTTAATGCTGAAGAACACAACATGACCATTTTAAAATTTAAAAAAAAAAGAGAGAAGGGGAAAATCCTTGAACATTTTTTACAAAACAGGTTCCCACCTCTCCTTTTTCTTCTAAAAGTTGCTTTGGGGAAAAAAAACAGAAGAAGAGGCACCGCAGAGAAAATGCAGTGAAACAAAGGAAAGATGAAGTGGGAAAATGTAATTATGCCAAAGCAGCACGGAGGTTTGGGAATCAGAGATTTAAAGAAGCACACCAAGAGCTTGTTAATGAAATGGTGGTGGAGATATGCTCAAGAATCAACATGTATCTGGAAAGAGGTAGTGAATGCCAAATATGGGAGGCAAGACAAATGGAGCACCAAGCAGAACAATGATCCTTATGGAGTTGGACCTTGGAAGTACATTAACCAGCTAAGGGGGGAGTTCTTCCAAGAGGTGTCCTTCAGGATTGGAAATGGGAACTCAGTTAAATTTTGGAAAGACAGGCGGCTTAACAATCAACCTCTCAATGTCTCCCACCCTGCTATTTACAGGATAGCCTCTGACACAGACTCTTCAGTGGCTCAAAACAGAGAAGGTGGAATATGGGCACCACTCTTTAGAAGGAATTTTCAAGACTGGGAGCTTAATGAGCTTTTTGATTTTTTCAGAGTTCTAGAAGGAGCCTCAATGACCCCTCACTTGCCTGATAGTTTAAAATGGGGCAACTCTATAAAAGGAATATACACAGTGAAGGAAGGATACCATAAGTTGTGCTCTACAAATGCCAAGATAGACCCAGTGGCCATGGAAATTGATTTGGAAGACTAGACTACCCCCTAAAATCAAGTGTTTCACCTGGACTACCCTCAAGAATGCTATCCTAACCTTGGACAATCTAAATAGGAGGAAACTCCAACTAGTAAACAGATGTTTCATGTGCCTCAATAGCCTGGAATCAGTGAATCATTTGTTTCTGCACTGTCCAGTGGCAACAGCTCTTTGGAAAATGTTTATTTCAATTGCTGGTATCAGTTGGATTCTCCCGCAAAGTGTCAAAGAAGTAGTTGGAAGTTGGAGTCTTAGAGAAGTTGATAGCCCCATCAAGAAGACCTGGCAGATGATTCCATCATGTATTTTTTGGTGTATTTGGAAGGAAAGAAATCTCAGATGTTTTGATGGTATCTCAACTCCAATTAGCAGTTTGAAATCCTTTTGTCTTATTAGTCTCTTCAATTGGAGCAACTTCTCCCCTGTAAATGATATATTACCCCTCTTAGATTTCATTAGCTCCCTCAATATGGCTTAGCGACCATCCTTTTGCTTGTGGTTAACTCCCTGATTAAATAGGTGTTTTTGT